>BLKR01009317.1:0-133022 GCA_011170035.1 Teleogryllus occipitalis
TATATATATATATATATATATATATATATATATATATATATATATATATATATATACATACATGCACCAGACGTATTCTCTTTGCTGTTTGATTCCTATGCACTGTGTTGCATGAGGTCGAGCGTTTTCTAGAAGAAGCACGCACTTCCTCTGTCATCCTGGACATTTCCTGTTCCTTGCGGGCTTGACTTGGTTCTGAAACTTGCCTGAGTGATATACGATGGTAACAGTGCGTTGCTTCTCCAAATAAGAAACTAGGAGCGGTGGCTCAGAGCATCTGACCGGGAGGTCCTAGCTTCGAGTCCCGACGGCGGCAGGATTTTCGACACTAGCTTGTCAGCTAGGTCGAATTCAGACGCTGATCACCGTCACCGGGAATGGTCACCGCCACCGGGATGGAAAAGCATGCACTACACTTACGAGACTAATGCTCTCGGTAGTTGATGCGCCTGAAATCTCAATAAATCGAAATAATAACAAAAAATCGGACCATGATCACTCATGATGTTAACATGACTTTACTAACAAATGGCTGCGTTTTGAATTTCTTAGGGTCAGACGACTCTGGACGTTTTCCGTGCACGCTTTGACGCTTGAAATACGTCTCTAAACAATGTATCCAAGTTTTATCATATGTTTAAATCCCGTCCAAAAATACGCCACCTTCGTAACTGAAACCATGTTTGAAGCAAATGCGAAATCTCTCGGTTTTATGACGGGCATAAAGCTCCACTAGAGCAGATCTTGCACACGCGTTACAGTAGTTCAGTTTATTTTGAATGATGGAATGAGTTGAGTCAAAAACTTATTCGACATTTTCAGCAATTTGTTCAACTGTAAGTCTTCGGCCTTCTCGGAAATGTGAATCAATACGAAATGTAATGCCGGGGTCGACATCGTTGCCGCACGGCCAGAGCGATGCTAATCAGTGAAGATTTTACTTTTCAACCAACGTGTAAAATCTCCACAGTGGAAGCAATTATTGATTCTTTATTTGTTCATCCAAAATAATATTTCTGACTGTTGTGCGCTTTCCGAAAGTAAAAAATCGCATTACAGAACGTTGTTCTCCAAAAGTACTTTCTTCGAACGGACACGCCGTCGTGTTATCCGCGCACGTTTTCTTGAGCTCTCGTTTCGCTAGTGGCGAGAGGAGCGGGGGAGTTTGGTTACATTCAAAAAAGGAATATATCAATTTTTTTTGGTTTATTTAAGGTCGCATCAACATCTAAGGTCATTAGCGACCACTATTGCTGTTAACGGTATGGTAACTATGTGGATGAAACGATATGGTGATTGATGATAAGGGGTGAAAGGACGAACACAAATACAACCATGCCCGAGGCGGGACTCGAACCCGCGACCCTTCGGTCCGAGATCACTACGACACTACTGCCTTAGCGATCTCGGACACCGGGCCGGCTATATCAAATTTGTAGCTCGTTTTCGATGCAAAATGATTTCCATTTTCAGGGCAGCGAATATTTCTGATTATCAGATTTTGTCTAAATGATAGCAACGAGCTATCATTTAGATTCTTAATTCAACTTATTTTATTAAAGGAGTGGGGTAGGTATTCCGGGCTCAAGAAAACGTGCGCGAGTAATAACGATGACTTAAGAGGTTACGTTTATGTAAATATTCATCAAACAGCTGAATAACACTCTTCGAATAACATTGCCATTTAACACTTACAAAAACATTAAACATTTTCTTCACTAAAAATGTTTGTTTACATACTGAATGGCCCACGTACTTCAGCTATCTGTTAAAAACTCTCTTCACCAAACAAAGCGAAACTAGAACAGCACGTGTTTTCTCACATTATCATAGTTATATAATTTTATAATGCTTCAATTTATATCCGCATTAACACTTTTCAGCCAACTAATGCTAACTCGAATTTGCACTTTCGAAGGTTTTTCAACAAATACGAGAAACTTTTCACAATATCAAATAAATGTTCATGGCCTTATTTAAAGATCTAATTTTTAGAGTAGATTTCATTCAGGAAAACAATCACTACCATCAACATTTTAGAATGTTGCAATGTAAATTGTTTGCAGTTTTTGAAAATAGAGAAGGTTTATCGAAAATGAAACTTATGCCATTTTTATAACCGTACTTTGCTCTATTCGAGAAAAAAATAAAGAAAATATTTGGTATCGCTTTTGAGAAAATAATTTATGAAACGATTACCTGTCTTTAACGCAAAATTTCGCGAAAACCAAGTACTCACATTTTTCAAAAATTGTCGCTACCTTATTTAAAGAACAGGTTTCATTATAACGACGAAAAATATCTATCATCAATATTGTTCTTGTAGTTATAGGGAAATGCTGAAAAATTTTCGAAAATTCAGTTCAACAAAAATAGGAATTGTGCAATTTTTAAGCGTCGTTTGCTGAATTAGGGGTAAAATCTTTAATTAACAATTTTGGAGCTATTTTTTAAGAAATTATGAACATGTTAAGGCTTGGTGTAAAATACCCCCCCCCCCAATCAAAATATTGATTTCAAATTTGCAGGGCCTTGAATTAGGCGAGAACGATGAGGGAATATGAAAGGAATGTATTGAAACAAAAGAAAACGTCTGAACGGTTTAGGCTCTAGCATTGCACAAAGACGGACAGAAAGACGTTTTGCCGTCAGCCACTTTTTCAGTATCAAGTTCTCGCAAAATGTGAATTCTGAGTTCACAACGTGTTGGAGGAAGTAAATTTGTCCCTATAGAATATTTGTCCCTTTTAACTTAAGACATCTAAAAATCACTGATGGAAAACAAAACGTTAGAGCCAGTTCATGTCTGCTAAGTACAAGTTGTCCTTACCGTAAGAGGAACGCCAGGAAGATAACCCTTTTCTCTGGGATGGGTTTTCGACCACCCCGACGGTCGACGCGCAGTTGCGGCTACTATATGACATGTGTAGTCGGCCTCATACCTGCATGTGCCTACTGCTCGTATCATCTTCCGGCAACCAATAATATCCGCGCAACTTTTTTTGATCGATGGATTAAAGAAATGCGGGTGAGTGGGGGTATTAGTTACAAAGTCGACCACTTGAAGTAATGCCAACCTTTGGAAAATCTTATTCAAACATGCTACTGGCGCAGCCAGGTCGGGAAATAATTCAATTCTAAAATTTGTCCTCTATATATTAAGATCTTTTTCGTTATAGTTTAATTAATCTTTACTCTCAAACCTCATTGATAGAAATATTCTATCTCAGATTCGTATTTAAAATTGCCCCTCATAATTTGTAATGCATGACTGGTTAATTTCTTGACTTGGGAAGCATATTGACTAGTTTGCCTGACTTGCATCTTATTTTATTATAATGAATTTCTACAAATCAACTGTGTCAGTCTAAATAGTAACTAACAAAACCAACATTTTTCAATGCCTTAAAATATTACAAATAAACTTAAACCTTTCATTCAAAGATCTGTGGAAATTTGGTGGAAATGTTGTAGTATGTAAAAAACTGTAGTTACATAGAATAAATAAATTGATTTCATTAATTTTTATCTTTCTTAGGCGGACGTTTCGGGGGATTGTAAAGGGCTGTCTTTATTCTACGTACTACTCCAGTGTACGCAGAATCCCGATCTAAACGCTACAACCAAAGCATACATCAAAACCTTGTTATCCTTTTCCAATTCACATGCACTCGCAACTTTCTCGATAATTTCGCGATCGCCTCTACTACACGTCCACTTAATTTTCTCAGAAGTTTGAGGTGCCTCTTGTGAAGGACCTGAACCTGCCTCAGCCATTTCTTTAGGTATTATCGTGAAAAAATACGAAGAGAAGTCCTCATCTTTGAAAGCAACTAGCTTCTGTTTCGCGCCAACGAAGTTTCTATGTTTGGAATGTTGTCATCAGTGCTCACTGCGAGCTTTGGCCTTCAACTGTGAATTCATTCAAGAAAAGTTACGCGGTTATTATTATTATTATTATTATTATTATTATTATTATTATTATTATTATTATTATTATTATTAAGACCGCTGCGATGCCGTCACGCAGGGCACTGTGGGCAGACTAGCTCCGGTCTCCCCTGCTGCATTGTACGCCGATGCTTATACGTCACATTCGTTCTCGGCGGACCGAACTCATCAGATTCCACTGTGGTGTGTGATGGTTTCTGGAATATGATTGTAATGTTTTTGTTTGTCTGCGAACAGCTGGCAGTTTCAGATTACCGAAAGGTAAGTATGTTGAGGTATAGAATATCATTAACCAATATCTTATTTTAAGGAATATGTCAACGTCACAATGCTATTACATATATCAGGAATAGATCTGGTAAGTATTTCAGAGGTGGGATGCAATTTGAAGTCGAACCCCCAGCGCAAATATTTTTAAAATAAAAAACTTTTTTTAATTGTTAGCTTGAAATCAAAGGAGGAGATCTGAGGCATACCGAAAACTTTCCTCATCTTAGTCACGTGAAATACCGAATTTCAAAAATGTGAAATGTTTGGAGGAAATTTAACATTTAAGTTCTATTAAATTTCAAAAGTTTTACAAATGTCCATAATAACCTATTCGAGCATCTCCGTGATCATGAGATATATTATAAATAGTGGCGTAGTAAGGCCGGGGGCATTCGGGCCGAATATGCAGGTCAGTGGCGTAACTGAAGATTACCTGGGGTATACATGTGTGTGTGTGTGTAACAATTTGCCCCTGAATTGTAGGCAACCAATCATGCGTTGGTGATTGGCATAACCTGCCAACCTATAAAACCAACCTATAAAATATGAATAATGAAAATAGTTACGTAGTGAAGATAGAAATTTCTAATTTAACAATTTATATTCATGTAATTATTCTGATAATAATAGTACAGTAGCACTTTTGCAAAGCGGGAATTTGGAGTTATGGTGGGCCAAGCACTCCTCTTACAATCGATATCTTAGGTAATACGAAAATTTAGTGTAATTGTATATACATTTTTCCAAATTATATTTTTACATATGTAAAGTATATTATCTTTCCTCTTATAATTTTGCTTCTAAAATTACCTTTATGCGGAATCCCTAGCTTTGTCCAGGATTGAATAACTTAAATATCCATCTCAACGAGAGCTGCATTTCTGTCATGAAACATTGTTTACTCATTTGCCGATTCTTTGCCAATTAAGAATGGGGTCCCCCAAAATTATATCATATGTTCTTCCCTATTTCTTCTATGTGTAAAGAATATGCCCACGTGCTATAAAAACGGAAGAAGAGTTCTCTTTATACGATAGAAATATTCTTTGCAAAAAAGAAACAATAAGTATAAAGATTTCGGAAGTTTAAAATAGATTTCTTAATTAAAAATCATTAGTAAATGAAGGAAAAACTATTTCAATGAACTTTTGCATTTTAAACAGACAATTTCATGCCTTATAGAAAATGAACAATATGAAATTGACTGACGTTAACGCAGAAAAAATTCTGGGTCACTCATTCGGTCAAACCTCAAATGAATACCCATATAAATGAAATGAACACTAAATTAAGTTCACTATGTTGCGCATTCAAAATTCATTTGCATTTACACAGCTGCTCAATTCACACAGCTCGATGGGTATATTTGGTGAATGCACATTCCCGTCTGAGTTAGGGCAAAATATTCTGACGAGACACACCCAACTTTTAGACTAGAGAAACAAGATTTATCTACTGTTTCATTATCACGGCCCAGCAATAAGTTTTTCTGTCTAAAATTCGCCATTTTCCGGCGCACGATTACAATACCTCTTCTGACGAAGTAAGAGCGAGAAATTAAAATTGTACGAACAACAAATACAATCCACGTAATTCTTGCAAATATCTTTTTATTGAGCTTAGAATCCTACACCGTCTTGCCTCTTCGTTCAGGATCAATGGTTTTTGTCAAAACTGATTTACTCAAAGGTTGGAACATATTTCTCATGTAATTCAAATATCTAAAATTACTACACAACTGTCATATTCAACAGGTGTTAGTATCAACACCTCACAACAAAAAAAATCATTTATAATATTTACGTACGTTATAAATACTAGACATATCGTAGGAATGATTTTCACCAAGTGGCTTTATCAACAGCTCATTCCAAAAACTCCACATATATTACATATACGTTATTTTACCATAATTTGCCAAATAATTTAATTAATTATTAATTATGGTAATTAATTTTCAATTGTGGTACAGTTCATTAGGCCGGTACAGAGCAAATAAACAACCACGTCCGTTGTGATATCCGCTGTTTTTTGCTAATATATCTATGTTATAAGAAAAAATCATTTAAACAAATAACATTTCATGGTGTAACTTATACGTCACCTTTAGCTAAAATTTATTTATTATTTGGCGGACAGTTGAAATATTTAAGGAACGCCGACCATTACGAGGGCTTTTTGTTTCAATTGTTGCATAAGTTAATATAACAGCACAGTATTAAGAAAATAAATAAAATCGAAACTCAAATTTAAATATAAAGAACAATATTTTCGGCTGGATACTGTTTCTACACAATTAGAGTCATTTCTGAGTATCAACCACGAATATGAAATTTGTTTTAATGTCTATTGGACTGTCTGCGAATACCCCACACTTTGTAAATCATAGTTATGGCGTCACAGGGTTACAAACTCGATGTTGGGCATGGGTAAAAGTTCTAATATAGCAAAGCTAACAAACCGGAAGAGTGAGACCCGCAATGCGATTAAATTCCATCGTAATATCAAATAGTTAATTTAATTTTACATAAATCTCGAAATTTTGATTTTTTTTTTTTTGGATTACTCGTGCTAAGGAATGTGAGTACTCAGAAGAGCTTAATCTCCAAAATGTAATCCCCTCCTAATATATCTCCAATTTGCAACAAAGAAATGCATTTTCCAAAAGACTGCTCTCTTTTAAATCTTATTTTGACCCCAAAAGTAGCTTCTTACTGGATCTCAGTTCGAAAACTTCTCACTACCCTTGCTAGTGAGTCAGATTGATGGACCCTAGCTAGTCAGATTGGTGGTACCCTAAAAAAGAGAAGTTTAACTAGTAGCTCTACAATTGCACGTACTTTCTCACATTATTTGTAACGGTCAGCCATAATTACGCGAAAGTTACCCACATTAAAAAATACATAATATTGTTTAAAGGTTAAATTTTGAAGGCTAGATTTCACTAAGCAAAAAATTAAATATTGTAGTTGTAGGCTGACGCCAAAAAAACTATTAACTCTTGCAAATTTCAAACATTCAGGAAGTTCATTCAAAATCAGACCTGCCTCATTTGTATAAGCGTTCTTTTCCCTATCGGAGAAAAAAATCCAAAAACGTAGAGCGATTTTTTTCAGAAAAAATTGAAAATGTCATTGATGCTTTCATGTAAAGTAACCCTCAAACTCAAATTCTGTTTCAAATTCAAGGGGCCCCAACATCAGCCTTGATATCTATTTTCCGGTATCAAGGACCTACAAAATCTCCAGTCTGACTAAATAACGTATTAAAGATAGTAATTTACAACATACAGAACTAGAATTATCCAATTTTCTCCGGAATCAGGGGTCCACAATACGAGTTTTTCTGTCGAAAAAACGCTACTTCTCGCTGCAACATTACTTTCTTTTCACTTTTTACTACGTAAGTACGAAATAGGCGAGAATGGTGAATTTTTGTTTGATGCGATATAAGATACATAACTCCAGTTTCTCTGGGGAAATGAAACCTGGATTTTAAGCCCCACAGGATTCATCGTTTCTGTGTTTTATACGATGGTAAGTTGTGTTACTGTGTTACGTGTACTTCGGTTTGCATGTGCGCCTGTTTTTCTCTTGTATCATAATTTGCTAAATTCTGTTTTTCCTTCTTAAATCCGCTGCGCGACTGAAATCCAACATCCAGAAAAAGCACACTTACTGTGTTTTGTGCCAATTGTTTCTTATAAATGGTACAAAGCTCCCACCTTTCCTTAGCTTATTACAAATAGAAAGGATGTTAACGCGTTAGTTACCAATTGTGTTATAAAATTCTGAAAGACAAAATATGATTGTGACAAGTATTGTACTTCAATTTCTATGTCAATGTCCTCCATTTCGATCAGGTCCTTCATCCATTTTCACTTGATCCATTGAGCATTTTTGTATAGCCCCTTGCTTTGTTTCTGGTCATAAAAGTAACTTCATTACCTGCGCACACATTTTTAGCTCTCTTTTTACCTTCTCGTATATGTAGTGCAGAGAAAGTTATGTGATACTGCAAAAAATCGACGTTAAGATTTAAATTTTTGAAATTTACGAAATTTCAAATGGTTTATTGATACTGGATCTCACGTCATTTTGATAAGCACACTGACTTTATTAAAAAAACCCTAGTGATGCTGGAACAACACAATTTTTCGCGTTATTTCTAAATTTGCAATTTTCGAAAATTCAAAGAGTTCAACGAAAATGAGACCTGGCTATTCTTTTAAGCGTTCCTTGATCTATCTGTGAAAAATACTTGAAAAAAGAATTGGAGTGGCTTTCGAGAATTTTTTTAATAATTTGCATTAACTTTATGCAGAAATTTTGCGAAAACTACTCGTTTTTCAAATAATTGTACGTGGTATTTTTTTATATTTTATTTTATAGAATAGATTTTGTATAAGACAAAAATCTCTTCAAGTTTGTAGTTTTGGAATGTTGCCTTTTTGAAATTTTTGAAAATACAGAGAGTTTACCGGAAATAGCACCATTCTTTTTACAGTTCTTTGATACATACGACGAAGAAATTAAAAGAAAAATGGAGTCGTTTTTGAGAAAATAATTGTTTAAATATTACCTGTATTTCAATGCAAATTTACTACTCAAAGTACTCATATTTTCAAAAAATTGTACATGACCTGTCTTTTAGAAGATCAGATTTCTTCAAGGAAAAAATCCTTCAATATTGTAGTTATAGGAAGACACAGACGTCTGAACCTTTGCAATTTTCAAAAAATCAGGGATTTCAACGAAAATGAAATTTGCACCACTCTTTTAAGCGACGTTTACACTATCCGAGGACAAAGTTTAATTAAAATATTTGGAGCCATTTTTGAGAAAATTTTGAAAATGTTATTGGGGTTTCATATAAAGTATCCCTTCCAAATTAAAATATCCCTTTAAAACTCGCAGGGCTTTCCCACCATTTAAATCGATCGGGGAGTAATCAGTTTTGGAAAAAATCGACTGAACGGTTTAGGCGTTACCGTTGGCCACAGACAACATACTGCATTTTCGAAAATTGCATGATAGGAACATTCCAAAACTTCAAATATGAAGAGAGATTTCTGTATTTAACGAAATATGTTCTAAAATTAGAAAATATCATGTACATTTTTTATGGAGTAGTTTTCGCGCAATTTCTGCTTGAAGTTAATTTAAAAAATCCTCAAAAACCGCTCGAAGTTTTTTCTTCAACCCCCCCTCTCCCGCAGCTAGATCAAGGAACGCTTAAAGGAATGGATTATCGAAAATTGAAACTTTAGAAATAGTAATGCGAGAAAGAATGTGTTGTAGCACTACTAGTTTATTTACATATGACATTTCACTAGTAAATGAATACAAATAGTAAAAGGAGAATGAAGTTATAATTTTAATTATATAATTATAAATACAATTGATTTTATGATACTGTTGCCAGATGTTTTAGAGTGTCTCTTACCCAAATGTCATACAACTTCCCAAATTTATAGATTAAAAAGGGGAGAAATGTGGTATTGAAGGAAATAAAACATTTTAGTTCATAAAACTATTGGACCGTTTTCAGAATTTTCAAGAGGGGGCCACAGTGCCCCTATGCGCAGGCCTACACTTGTGGACAGGCCTTGCGGATAATGTGACTATGATGGGTAGCTATACCCACATGAAAAATTCCGACAGGGTAAAATACCCATTCGGAATTTGGGATGAGGGAATTCCATAAACGTAAAATTCCAGATGTGAACGAAGTTACTCGACATTGCGTCTATTCAAAACGTACATGTTGCAAGATCGGCTCAACAGTATTACGATTTTACATGTTTATAGCAACATAACCGACAAAATCGATTTGGAAAAATTGTTAAATGAGTTTATATGAAAAAAAATGCAAAGCGCAGCGATGGTTTTGTATTGCACAAATGAACTGGTGAAGTTACATAAACAAGAATGATAATAATTTGATGACAATTTAATGATAAACATGACAATTTGAAAAATTTGCCTTGTATTTTCCCCTTCAAATACATTTTCGGTGTAGGGGGAGAAGTGACCCTCCCCCCGACTCAACTACCCACTCGGACTTAACACCAACCGCCTGCCCTAGCCTAGCTTGCTGGTGGTCTTATTCTCACGCTCTTGCGCTATTCGCAGGCGCACAAGTACGCCTTGGACCGCAATTCGGATTCCCCGGAACGCGATATAAATATAAAGTCAAAACCTGGGTGTGGTGACCGCCAGCTCGAAGCTTCCCAGCCGTCCAGGAACCGCGCCGCTCAGTACGCCGGGACAAGTCCTTCCCCAATTCCCGCATGTAGTGGGAACTGCGCCGACGAATCCGTAGCCCAACAGGGAGCCAGTCGGGCTGTCACGCCCAGAGGTCACCTGTATTCTAACTGCAAACACTTTAAGGAGGCTCCATATATTCGGCAGGTGGCGAGCGAACGAGCGATTGACGAATCCCGAGCGATGTGGATGGGTTGCTTGCTCTTCGGCGAGCGCCATACATTCGGTGCTCTTCCTACCCGCGTTGCGGGTCGGCAAGCAATCGCTGGCTACTCGCCCAATGCCGAATGTGTCGGGTCGCGTTTATGCGCCGTGACACCGAAACACTGCGAATTCCTGTCGGGAGTTTCCTGCCAGGATTTTTACTATGTGGGGCCAAATTTCTAGATCCGGAGATAAGATCGCTTCTCAGTCTTTTGTCTAAGGTCAATGCAGATACTTTGATCTACCTTGAAAAAGAAAACAAAACACTTTTTCTGTTTCAGGGACACCACAAATATGTATTTCAGTCCAAACTTCTACATCATTTTTTTCGCAGTATTACATTACTTTCTCTCTGTACTTTATATACGAGAGAGTAAAGGCATCTTTTGCATTTTGCGAGATAAACTCAAAATTTCGTAACCGGTTTCACGACGTGTTAATATAAATGGTTTTCGTCAAGATAGTATTGAACATCCTTCCGTCACATATTCGCTCTTTCAAAAGAAAATTCTGCTTAGACATTGGTGAAAAGAATACTATAATTTCTATGGAAAAATAATTTAATTTGTTTATAAGTATTATATCGACTAAGAAAATGTTAATTTTGATTCAATTTAATGTGATAGTTTGTTTTCAGTATCAATCAAAAGAAATTTTTGTTTGACGTAAAAATTCAACTTACTTATTTCTGCACTCTCACTTCAGTTTTGAAGAGGGATCCTCAAAACACGAGGTGAATCTGCTCCAACCCAAAACATCCGCACACTCGCGGTCTTGTATTTTACTGGCGAGAGTTAACGCCGTATATACTCTATAGTTAACGTGGCATTGAGAATCTACTCGTCCACGCGACAAAGGCGAGGACTGCACCAGACTGCACGCTTGATCTCATAGTGCTGACCAACTGTGGCGTTTTGCTATACACAGCATATTATCCCTACGGTTTCTATCTCGTCCACTTAAATGGGCATTCACAAACAAAATTACTTATGAGAAATGAATAAGAACCTTAATGCTGGAGATATACTCGATATCTGAAGAGATTTTTACAAATCGATTCCCATACTGTAAATAAGCTTCATTGGAGTGTGTATCCAAATTAAACATCCTACAAGCAATGCATGCAATTACTCATGAATTATCAAGCAATTACTAACATCTGGGTACAGATTGAAGAATGAGGGGGGAGGAGTGGTGATAAAATTAAAGCATTTAAATATGCATAGTCAAAGAGCAATATGAAAGCATGACTTTTCCTAAAAAGAGTAGAACAACTTCATATTTTCTTGTGTATTGAATGTAATTTTTATGAGCTGTTATGTATGGGAACTACATAATCAGTAAAAATAATTTGTTGACTAAGGTTTTGATGTCTACATTACTTGTTATAGTTTGCATTGATCATATAGCCCTATATCATGCAAAGATCTATTTTGTCGTTCAGATTTAACCTGCATTTGTAAACATGATGTGACACCTGTGATTCAATTTAGTAATTTAATATTGTAATGCATTTTTTGTAATTATGACATAAAAATTAACAGAAGTGTTGATTTTATAATATCACATAAGTACAGTACGTTAAGGAGAATTAAGTTTTGTGTAAAGTAACTTCTATTAAATTCTCAGATGTAATCAGTCAAATCATGGAGGCTGCGATTCATGTAAGACTATATATTATATTTAATTATTATTATGGTTCCATCTTGTAGTTGCTTATTCGGATTAAAGAAAATGATAATTTGTTCATGATACACAAGAAAAATATTCTAGATTTTTAACATGTAGTTTTTAACATTAAAAACTATCATTTTCAAGCATTTAAAATGGTATTTTTGGTACGAAATTACAAATTTATTATGAATAAAATTAATTATGTTTGAGAAAAAATATAAAAACTGATTGAAATTTGCTGCAGAACCTTCACTACAAATTGGCTTTTTAAACATTTGTCAAAATTTACTTAATTTCATTATGTGTATTGTATTCCATTTTTTTGTCCTGACACTTTCTACAAAAATAAATATAATTGAGTTGCATTACCTGAATGTGTCTGAAATAATGAAGGAAATTTTTAGAAAAGTAAAATTTCTCAGAAATAAAATGGTGATGTGGCTGACTTTTATTAACAGTTTTATAAAATAAACCCACACCATTTTTTGATGTAAAAAATACAGTTCTTGTTTATATTTTACAATGTTATACAGGTTATGGTGTTACTTAAATACTTGAAACTGTTTACATTTCTCTGTGGGTATATACTTTTATGAATGCTTCATAATCTGCGAGATTCATAGACTTAACAGTGACAAATGCACTCAGACCCGTCTTAGTGACTCTCTTAGCTGACATGACATTTATTTCCTCTCTGTACATTTGATATGACCAATAGGAAAATGATCACCAATAATTGTTGTGAATAATACTGCAGAAGAAAATTATGCTAGACCTTCGGTAAATACAATACTGTGCATTTTATTCATTACAAATATTTACAATAGGAAAATTTTTATTCTTTGTCATTTCAGCTAAGATATTTTTTCAACAAGCAAGAATGAACTTTCTGTCAACAAAAAGTATATAAAATACAAAAATAAATATATAACAATTTATCATCAACCAAAAAATGAATGAACTTTAGAGACATACTTACATTTCTGTGACAGAACTGTGAGTGCAATTGATAAGTATGTCACTTTTTAAGCTCAGCTAACAAGATGAATGATATCTAGATAACATCATATACTAACTAAGGTACAAGGACATAGCATTATCTTGAAAATCTCGGTTTATATCTTATTTGAGGATTCTTTTCTCTTGCTAGTCTCAAGATATAAAATTGCAGGTAATAAAAAAAGTAGGTAACTTTGTGGAACCAAGTATGAATGTTATGGAACACTATTATATGCATCATTGTATACACAACAACAATAATCAACAGTAACATATCATACATAGGGTCTTGAATGAGAACAATAACAGAAACAGGAAGACTTCCACAATTACTATTTTACAGGAATGGACAGAAAGTTCATGTCACCTACTCATACGATATGAACATTCTCAGAGTTGGGCCTGTGAACCTCGCCAAGAAGGTTGAGCACCCCCAAAGTTCATATGGGCATATCCTGTTGAGTATCCCACACTGCCATAGAGTTCTGACCCTGGTGAGTGGCTGCCCTGTTTTAACACATTGTCAAATACAATTAATATTGAAAGATGTTATAAAAACACTGATAAACACATACATATATGTATGCAAAACACTTACCTGAAGAAAACGATTAAGCTCTTCCTGGGTATCAAAGATCATCACTACAAATGGTGACCCAGGAACAAGTTCTCCTGCCCATTTGACTTCTACTCTGTAATCACCAGGTTCTGTTGGGTCATATTTGCACAGAATAGTTCGATCCTTTTGGCTTTCTCGTTGCATTTCCACTCGGAATGCCCCTGAAATAAAAGATAGGTGATCTGTCACTGTAGTCATCTGGTACAAAGAGAGAAAATATAATGAATTTTTCTCTATTATACAAGCTGAAAGGAGATAGCTGAGAAGAGAAGAAACCACTGAAAAGTGTATTACCTAATGTAAGAATAATAAAAATAATTCATGACTTTAGTCATTCTGCAATTTTGATATCAACAAATATTCAGTTTTTATAGCTTGTGATTATTGTTAAAATTTACGCTACCACAAAAATATTGATTGTTCATAGATGAAAAAGAGAAAATAACAAAATATAAAGAATTTAAAATATATTTCTTATTAAGTAGGGTTTTGTACATTGAGTTCTGTGGAAGTTACTTAAAATTTTCCTTCAGTAATGCTTCTGAAATTATGAATGGCCCATGAAGCACCTGTTATGATGATAAGCATCAATAAAATAGGTATTGTCTCTCTGAGAAAGTGATAAGATAAGAATGCTGTTTTTTTCAGTGAAGATAACAATGTTATTTTAAGATATTGAAACTTCAATGGATATATGAATGAACAAGTACTTTGATGCTTATCTAAGAGAATGTCTTATTGAAGAACCTTGCCAAGGACAGGTAGAAATAATCAATGCTTTTCCATAATAATAATAATAATTATTATTATTATTATTATCATCATTAAAACCTGATCCTTTACGAAGAATAGTGATATTTTTGTGCATAAAAATACTATTCGAGTCCTTTGTTATCAAAGATGATTTAAAAAGCTGGTTAATCACTCATCTTTCTTTAGAAATGAGAGGAAGTAGGAAAGAAAAAGAAAGAGTCACAGTCATATGTGTCTGGAACATTATTGAGATATTGATACTAGAAACTGAATAGATAAAATCATAACCTTGATTGGAATGGACCACCAACTATTAGAATTCTTTTCCAGGCAGAAGATTTGGTTTTTATTTGGGGACACGTAAGAATCATTACAATCATAATTAACCATAATGTCACTTTAACTATCATATTCCTCTATCAATGGTGTTCGGTCTACCCTGGGAGGAACGAGAAGAATTGATGAGCAGATGTTGATGTTGATGTTGATGTTGATGATGATGATGATGATGATGATGATGATGATGATGGAGCAGTGGTGGAATGAGAGTCAGGAGAAATGAGAGAATTTAGGGGAAACCTGCTGCATCTCTGCTTTGACTGGCACAAATTCCATATGGACTGGCCAGGAACTGAAGTGATACCATTGATGTATGGGAAGTGGTCTAAGTGCTACACCACAAGTCAATGAGAGTAGATTTATTTGACTTTACAAGTTGGGTGCAGCTGAACATTTGTTACAGTTGGTATTTAAATCTAAGGCCTTTTAGTCCAGAACTCATGCAATTCAAGAAGTTTGACTTTAGAAAACAATTGTAATAAACTGCAGTACTGTAATAGATTTGGTCCCCAAAAGCTGTATAAACATTTTTAAAAAATCATGAAAGTAATTATCAAGAAATATTTTGACAAAAAGTTTCATGTAATTAAATATTCTAGAAGAGCATTTCTTACCCTTGGGGCCTCGTATTCTCACAGTTAACTGACCAGCTCCTGCACCACGCGTATCACAAATGAACCGGCTCTGGAAAGTTGCCAGGACTCCATGCTCCACTCCTGGCCCATACACACGCACCTTACTTGGATCTGGAGCTCCTGCCACTCTCAGTGCAAATGGACTTCCTGTTACATGCTCTCCTGCAACATTAAAGGTTTATTTTATGAAGGGTCAAAAATTACATTGAATGAGAGAAATTGAAAGATTAGGTCAGTAAGATGTCTGCTTTCTCCCATCTTCTAAAAATAATTCTGAGTATGTTTAAACTTACTGTGTAATTGAATACTTTTGTTTTACCTTTTTTTAAGAATGTTTATAACACAATAAATTTTGTCATACACATTTTATCTTGTTGTTAATATACAAAATAACTCACCTCCGTATTTGATTGTAAGGGCATGACGGCCTGCTTCTTGTGGTTTGACATTTAAAGTAAAGGTTCCATCTCCATGCTCATAAAGTTCACAATACGCTACTTTGTGAGGACCAACACAATGTGCAGTTAATTCTCCAGGTCCTGCACGTCGAGTATCTATGAAACTGCGAATCTCTTTACCAACTGTGCCTACTCTAAGTCCATCACCAGAACAGATCACTCGACTTGCATCAGCTATAGCTGTTACAGCCACCTTCAATGGACATCCTTTCACTTGCCTGTAAACAAAATTACAGTTTCAAGTAAATAAAAAGTAAACACATTTTACTGAAGTCACTCTCATAAATCCTCAGCAAATTTTTAATTTAAAGGTTATGGAGACTTAAAAATGAAACTAGTGTAATTTATATAATGTACAAAAGGAAAATGATCTACAAGTGAAAAAAGTTGTAAAATTTAATTTGCTACAAGCAAGAATCTATCAGTACTAAGAATAGGTTTTATTTATACAACCCTGAAATTGAACAAATTTTGCTTTATAGGTTTCAAGTTTTAATATTTATTGTTAAAAATGTTGATTTCTCACCTGTCTGACCACATAACATTTAACAGGTAAGCACCAGGAACAACAGGAGTGTAGGTAGCTCTATAAACATTTCCTCCTAGATGCTGCAGGTTAACTCTGATATCTGCCTTCATTCCAGTCAAAGTTACTTCTGGTAAGCCTAACACAAAAAATACAATACTATACAATCAAAATATGACTAGAGATTAAATGATTATATGTAAATAGCACATTTTAACTATATATTAGATTTATTAATATCAAATATATAAAATATGAAGCTATTTTATAGGGTCTGTACTGGATGCAGATGTATAATGCAAAAAATCTTCTGTACTAAGCTTACAAAATGTTTGTGAATAAAACGAGAGGGGAAATAAATAAAAGTGAATTACTTCATTTCATTATATTGTTATTATCACACTTCCTTCAACATTTCTCTTCTTCACAGAAGATTATATTTTGGGATATAAGAAATTATGGGTAAATTTCCCTCATTAAACTTACCTGGTCCTGCTTGAGAGCCATCAATGGTGAATTCAGCCTCTTCATGAGCTCGTGCTCCAGCCAAACCTCGACCAGTGAGTACAACACGCACAGGTTGTGCAGAGGCTCCACTACCGGCTCCAGGTCCATCTGCTATGGCCAACACTGGGGAGCGAGGCAATGGGAATCCTCCAAACTGTAGGTACAGCAAGTGCTCTCCTGGCGCACGTGGGGTCAGCAGTAAGCGTGCTCGAGACCCACCAGCTGCTTCCACTGCTACAGGCACAGCATCACCTGCAGGACCTCTGCATTCCGCTGTTAACTGACCTGTAAAACAAAATAGTGTTAGGTCCTTGTTTATATAGTAGACATTGCATCACAATTAGGGGAAACTTTTAAATTGTTATGAATAACATTATCATTAAAGAAATTAAATGTACACAAAAAGAAAAAAAGAAAAGGATGCTATTAAAAAATTAGATTTTAAATCATTCTCCATCATTGGTGGATTGTCATAGTTCAATTAAAGAATATGAACCTATTTACACTTTAATATTAAAAACACTATTTGACACTTTCTCTGTGCAGAATGCAAGTGTCTCTGAATATACTAATGATTTATTTCATCTTTGCAAATAATAGGACAGAGCACCAAAATATTTAGGACTACTAACCTGGTCCTGCTTCTCCAAGCTCCAACGATATTTTTTTTGTCTGATGCAGAGCAAGTTCTAGTCGACCCTCTGCATCAGTGAATGCTTCCCAACCTCCTATAACTCTGACTTTACGTGAGTCTACAACCTTTGGATGGAAAGGTGATCCTATGTAAGAAAGAAATAGAGAAGTTTTAAGGTTAATTTTATATTTTCTCACAAAAGATAAAAAATGTTTTTTTAAGTAACAATGATGTTTTCTATGAAGTCTAATTTTACCTTGAGGAAAATAAATGCTAGAGTGAAGTTTGCTAATATTCTAGAACTCTGTAAATCAGCAATTGAAATATTGTACTTAATAATATTAATTTTTATCAAAAGAAAAAAAAGGGCCTTACAAATACTGTTGAATAAATAGTCATTAACATGACAATGCTTACTAAATGGATGAAATAACTCTGCCAAAATAAAGACATATTTGACCCTTCAACTGTACACCCGTGCCCTGAACAATCTCTCTTCCAGCTCATGTACAATAGATAATGCAGGTCATTGTTTATTACAATAAAATCAGTTTGAAATCTGATGTGTTATCAGATAGAACTATGTCAATCTCTAGCTTGAAACATATACACATTTATTCATTGAACATTCTGTTGCATCTCACAGGATCACTCTGGAGCATGATATTCTATAAGCAACTGATCATGTATTTTCACAAAATTTTAGAAAGGGCCATTATATTCAATATTATTGCCTTTATTAAAATTTATTTAATATTTAAAAAAACATTTTTTTCAAAAATGTCCACATTGTAGTTGAATCCATAAATTATCAACTGTGTACATAGTTCTGCCTGTTCATGTTGTTCAGACAAGGTATCAAAATTATAGGTATACTGATGAAGGGTTAAATAAACACAAAGCAATTTTTTAATACAAAATATCAGTCTTAATTTATTAATACACCACCCATAAGTTTCTTCCAAAGTTCTATTGAACTTACCTGGTACTGGGGTTCCATCCCATAGTACTTGTACATCAAAAACACCCACTTCTCTTGGAGTGTAACTAACAGAATACACTCCATCTGCCTCTTCTTCCAATGTGCATGTTGCTGTACTATCAGGTCCATCAACTTGCACTGATGGTTTACCCAGAAGTCCGGTTCCCACAACCTTATAAAACAGAATTTGTGAGAATGGGAATATCTGAGTATGAGCAACAAGCAAGAGATATTAGACCAGCTGTTGTTTGATTTATATTTACTTACAGCAATTTGTTAATGCAAAGGAAACCAGGATATTTTATTTACTTTTACCAAATATGTAGTATTTATTTAGTCAAAATTAATGCCAACTAGTTTGCATGAAGTGAAATTTATATGAAGTAACTATTTCTCACCTTGAATGTGGCAGGGCAATCAACTTGACCACATGTTAAACCATCGCCTGATGCCTTTGCTACTCCCAAATCTTCAACCATGAAAGTCAAAGGTGAACCTAAGGAAAAACATATTCTTAAAAGAGAGTTGATTTTTAACAATGTCACAATGCCACATGTCTTCTGCATCTGAATTTAAACTTCTAAATTCACTCTAATTTGGCATTAAAATTATTAATTCATTCACAGTTGCAATTCTAACCTGGCACTTCCTCTCCTCCATAAGTGATGCAGAAGCGGTAATTTCCAGCTACAGATGGGCAGAACTCTATCAGATCTGTATCTGACTCATCAGGAGAACTCTTAACTTCCAAAGGCAAGTCCTGACCAAGAGGTGATGTCACTGTTACATCAAGTTCTGCAAATCCAGCATCTTTCCTTACCACTAGAATCAAAATATAAATGGTCAATGGTCCAAGTTATTATGACAGGATTTTATGAAGACAAAGTTTATGAGCATAAAAGTTTGAAACTTTATAACATAAATATAATAATATGTCCCTCACAAAGAATTTCAATATTAATTCTGGACAGTTATTGTAAAAAACATTGAATAACAATATAAAACTAAATTAAATCACTATTTAACCTGAAAAGTACATTCATATACTCACATTTAAATGCAATTTTGTCATTCACAGACACAGACTGTGAACCCACATCTGCCAATTTAACTTTTGAAGCATCATAAACCTGACAATAATAGGGAGACCCTCGAACTGCTCTCGCACCTTGAGAAACCTCAATCTTGTAAGAGCCTAGAAAATAACATCACCATCATGGAATGCTAATACTACCCAAATTAAAATATCACTATCCATGTCGCTTGTATGATGATAACCAATACACAAACACTAAAAAACAATTAGTGAATAATTCAAATATATAAAATAGAGTAAAAGAGAAATTTGAGGTATTTAGTTACATAATATATTATTTAATTTTATTTGATATAATTAATAATTTTATTTCACACACATATATATATTATATATATTATATAATTAAAGGTTGAAAAGTCAAATATACAACTGACACTCTGCAAAGCTTATCTTTCATTTACTTAGCTTCCTTCACATTAAATGGGATTATTGAAAAATATTTAATTATGAAATACCAACCTGCATTTGAAGCTGTGAATTCAGCTAGAAGATTGCCATCTTTTTGTTGGTAACATCTCACAGGAACAGCTGCACCTTGTGGTCCAGTGATTAGAACATCAAAATCCTTTGCTGGATGACCCAGTGTTTCTATCACAAAAGTGGTAGCTCTACCAGCTCGAGATTGATACAAGCCAATACCTGTGGCCATTACATCTTGTCCTACTGCTGGGTTCCTCACAGGTATCTCCATAGGGCAACCTATGATTATCACGACAAATTTGTACATGAACCACAAGTTAAGAAAAGTTAAAACACTGCACAGTTTGGAATTATGAATAATATATTCTCGTGCAGTTCTCAAAAACAAAAATTCAAAAATGGCAACAGAAATAATGTTTGGTTTCAACTCAAACTTCAAGATGTAATTTACAGTCTATTTTTTATCAGAGTATGCTCAATAAACACTCTTTTACCTGCAATGTGCATTCCATTGAGTTTTACATCCACACGATGAGGTACTGCTAATTTTGGATGAAAAATAACTTCATGTAAGCCTTCTCCTACATCACGAATAGTATTTTTAACTTCTTGTCCAGCAGCTCTCACACTCACGGTCAACACTCCACGACCAGCAGTAGAGGAATCCACTAAGAAACCAAGCTTAATTTTAGAAACATATGTTGTGTGAAAACCTTATTTGTTTGAGATTTTAGAGCTTGCGGAGTTTGAGAAGTACAAATTTTTCAGATCACATTTCGTGTGTTAATATTCTTTTCTATGTCAAAAGAATAATGAAGATTTATTGCAAATGACCAAAATATATTTTATTGATATCCTAATAAGGTGGTATGTTCCCAAATGTTTTAGACATTCAGCAAATTATTCAACCAAGATTACCAACCTTTGAAGGTTGCAGCTCTGTGACAGAATGCATCTTCTAACTCCACAACCCGTGCCTGCCTTGGATCAAAGATATGAACTGTGTATGGAGTTTTACTGACTGGCTGTCCATCCTGAAGGACAGCAACACTATGTGGACCAACTGAGACAGGCCTGTACTCTGCTCTCCACAAGCCAGAAGGTAGCCTACGCACTGCACAAGGAACTCGGGTGCCCATAGGACCTGGCAAAATAAAAGCAAAGTCAGTGTAAAATCCATTATAAATTAATAGCACTACCCAAGGCAAGAATTTCTATTTGTTTGTACCTGTAACTTCCATGTCTAATCGTCCTTCCAATCCTCTAGGATCAATGTCCATTATTGCTGTAGTTCCAACTGCAACATCTCTGAGGCCATCTCCACGTACACTCACCACCCTTGGTTCTCGGGGATGTGGTCGCCTTCCACTGATTTCCACTACTTCACATTGGAATGGGCTTCCTATATACAGAAAAATAATACTTACAAAAATCGTCAACAAAGTGTTGAACAACAGACGAATTTATCAATACTTAATTAAACAAACCTTTGTTAATATTAATATTACACACTCAGAGAATCAGAACAAAATTATGAGTCAAAACCTCTCATCAAATATTGCATATCTACCTAATCTTATTAATAAAAATATGAAGCAAGTGATAGCTAAAACATGGTAAAGGTAATTGAGAAAACAATGTGTTTTTTTCAGTACACGCAAAAAAAAGAAGAAGATAATTTTCATTGTGTGCAGAAACATTGCAATGATAATTAAAACAAAAAGAAAGAATAATTGATAAATTATACACATTTCTCATATTTTATGACATTTGTTTTCAATGAAAATATTATTATACCTGGCACATCCTCTTCATTGAAAGAGATATTTACAAAATGAGGAGTTGATTCATGAGGTACAAAGGTAACATCGTAGAGACCTCTTGCACATGCTACGACTTCTGCCTTGACTGTAGTACGTTCGGTGCTGACAACTAATTCTAGCGTTCCTTCACCAGCTTCACTGGCATCAACAGTAAATGTTGCTGGTTTCCCTACCTAAAAAGATGGAAAAAAAAGCATAGAGTAGTGACAATCCCCCAAAAATATTGTAGGATAATTACAGGAACTCATAAAAATATATTTACAGGAAGGTTCAAATTTCCAAAACCATTAGTACTTTGAACAAATAAATCTAATAAAGCATATGTGGCAGCAATTTCCTTGATCAGGTCATAAAATAAAATATTAGAAACTTTGAGGCTAAGTTAAAAATCTAAATATTAAATTACACAGTATGATAAATTCGCAACTCCCTTATAATAACAAACCTAATTTTAATATAAACTTTAATAATGAAATCATTTCTCAACTATTTTAACATTAAGGAATAAACATACCTTTGCTGGTCCTAGACCTGTGATCTTGACTTTTCCAACATCATAAACATTACAAGCAAAGGGGCTGCCTTTCACTGGTTCTCCATCCAGATTGACAGCCATGCTGTAGCGCCCTACTTCTGAGGGTGTGAATTCAGCACAAAACCTGCCCTCACGGTTGCGTGTCACCCGAGCAGGGGCAGTGAGCCCTGACGGAGAAGTTACGGTTACAGTGCACGAAGCACTGCTACTTGCACTTGCACCTCCATCTGGTGTATCACTACCACCTGCAGGAGCCTGAGGATCAATTAGCAGCTGCGCCACACGACCAGCAGGTGCCATCTTTAGGGCTGAGCCTGATACTAGGGCCTGGCTGCCAGGCAGCACTCTGCATGTAAAAGGTGACCCTATACAAGGCATTGCAAATAATTAGAAGGCAAAATCAATTTTCTTCACTAATGCCTTTTAAGAATGATCATAAAAACAGCAATACATAAAAATCAATATAAAATGTTTTTAAGTTAAATATTATTATTTAAAATTTTTCAAAATCATTAAGAAATTCCTATTATGATTTATTAATGTAAGCTAAAAATCTTAAATATATCAATTTATTTTTGTACTTTGTGACTACGGGACATGCTTTCAAATTATTTCAATTACAATAATAATCAACAGTCATGTAGTGGGGTAATTAAGAAAATGTTCCTATAAAGACTTAAAGAATCATTAAATTTATATTTTCTTTATCAGAAACTGCAATCAATGTAATTTCATATATAATTTTTCTATTTAATCTTTTCATTAAATCTAACTCTTTTATCAAAACAATATGTATGTCTCTGCTCATTGTAATGATTTATTATTTCACGAAGAAAGAAGATCATCTTATTCAACTATTCTTATCAAAGTAAATTATTGGCGTACATCATAACTGTTGAAAAAAGTTCCTGAGAGGCTAGAATAAAAATGGAAGATAAGATTTCATAAGCTTTATCATCTACAAAATATTGGGGACACTTCCATTCATCAAAAATTCGTTTTCTTTCTTTCTTCTAAATAGAAGCAACATTGCCTTACCTGGAACAGGTTCTCCATTGAAGCGTACACTCAAAGAATGAGGTGCAGCCTCCTGCGGTTTAAAGTTTACTCTGAACTTGGCATTTCCTTCAGCTTGAACATAATTTGGAACATTGCGTCCTCCTACTGACACTATTATTTCCAAGTTCCCAGCTCCTGCTTGGCTAGCATTGACTGTTGAGAAAATAAGCAAGATAAAAACAATGTGCCAATGTGTAAGATAAAATCAATTTTCTAAATGTCCATACTGTAGACAAGGAAAAAAATACTCACTGCTAAAGAATACTGGTTTACTCACAACCCCAGAATGAATATCTGTTACTTTTACTTTGGAAGCATCATATGCTTTTACCAAAAAGGGAGAGCCTTCTATATGTGATCCTCCCAATTTAACTTCGACACTATGGTCCCCTAAAAAAAGAAAAGAAAGAAGAAGGTTAAATACCTTGAAGAAACATTTTAGCAATAATCAGAATCACCTTGCATTTGGTGAAGAAAAATGATACAATCTAGAATATGAATAATACAATTTTAATTTGTAGTGTAAAAGAGGATACCAAATTTTGAGCTTATGTGACAGACAGAAAATTAACTCAAACAATTTAAAATGTCAATACTAAATCACTGATATACGTACCAACATCAGCAGGAGTAAAGGAGACAGAATAACGTCCTGGGGCCTGTGCCACCACTTCAGTGGTTAATGAACGACGGGCTGGTCCCAGGACAGACACTTCTGGCCTGCCAAGAGAAGTATCTGCTTCCACCGTGAAGCTAGCAGGGCGTCCTACAGAAACTTTCTCTAGTCCTTCACCACCAGGTACAACACGAGCAGCTTCTGACACTAGGCATTCAAATGGGCTTCCTAAAAAGAGAACATTGGATTTTACTAAGAATATTGTTTCATGTAAGACGTTTATGGTCAGATTTAACTGTTATGTTGAGCTCATAAATTTAATTTTTTCCTGGGGAGGAAAACAAAAATTCCAAGCAGAATGTGATAGCTCCAAATTTTTCAAAATTTTTCATCAGCTTAAGGAATTTTGAGATTCAATAAAAAACAAAGTGAGAATATTGAAAAATTCAAGATAAGCAACTCAAAGATTTAGAAAAATTGATTGCTTCAATCTATAATTTGATAATCCCTCTAAAAACAATGAAACAGAGAAATGTAGGTTCTACAGATATAAAGAACATTAATTCTTATTAAAGTTTTTTTTTTCTTTAATTTTTTTTTAAAGTTCAGAAAAAAATTATCATTAAACTAGCAAAAATTATCCTTAAATTGTTGAGAGATGTCTTCCAGAAAGAGGTGCAGACAAAACAAGTTGTTTTTCTCCAGTCTAATAAAATTGTTCTTTAGAAAGAGATGTCTACTTATCAATATGATGTCCATTGAGAGAGATTGTACTCGAGATTAACGATAAGCCCAAGAATACATATAAACTGAAATGTTACCAGCTATAAGGCAATTTAAAAATTCAAAAGCAGAAGAATATTAAATTATTTGAGATATTCAGATGTACAGAATGGCATACAAAATTTCAATTTTTGTAGAGAAATGCAATGCGATATGACTGTTTATGCTAAATAAGCTACACATACCATAATATGCAAGTGAATTTTCATTGTCATTTATTGTGTTCTAGAAATCACTTGGAATAAAGAAAGAGCTGATACTACTTCTTAATACAATGCCTAAAAGTCAGATACCATTATTTGCACTCAAATACCTCATGTACTATAAATATATTACTTTCATGTAATTTAGTACAATGTAGTAGTCATTTTTATTTGAGAATGTAATGACATATTCTAAATAATTTTGTTGAACTTCCATTAACACATAAATATTAATATCCTACCTGGTACATCCTCTCCATTAAACCGCAGATCTACAGTATGAGGAACTGCTTCTCGAGGAGTAAAGGAAATAGCATATGTGTGCGGGCCTTGAGCTTGTGCTGATGTTGGAACTCGCCCTCCATTTACAGTTACTTCTAAATTTCCTGGCCCAGCCTCACGTGTTTCCACTGAAAAATATACAGAAAGTTAGTATTATCATGTCAAATAATGCACTGATGATTAATTATCATACATTTTTAATAACATTTCAAATTTTGATAGAATGTGATATTTGAAAATTGGAAGTCAGTAATGCAAAAGATTTTAAATGTTCATATACGATACAATGTTTGCAATTTTATATTCTAATAAAACTTGTTAATCAATTAAAACAGATTTCTAAGTAAAAAAATATTTCCTTTTGTGAATACTGTACACAATACTTACCCAAAAAAGTGACAGGTTTAGAAACAAGGCCATGGGCCGCACCTGTCACACGAATGGCAGACACATCATACACCTTGCAGGAGAATGGGGAGCCTGCCACAGGCACTTGGCGATAGGCCAGCATGATGCGGTGTTCACCCGCAGTGCGCGGAGTGAACTCCACTTGGAAGGCGTGGGGTGCCCCTGTCTCCTTCACCTGCGCTGGCACGGCCTGTCCCCCAGGGCCTGCACAGCACAGAGTCAGCCCCCGCCCTTGTCAGTGTCATGGGATTGAGCACTGGGATTCTCTTGGGATGAATACAGGCAGAGGACTGGGATGTAGTTATGAAACACAAGGAGGACATTAATGGATCTTATAATGGATCAAACTAGATCTAGTAGGAAAAGAAATTCATTCTTGAGGATTGTAAAGGCATTAGATGAATTTGTCTGCACTATCCAGTCAGGATTTGGTCAAACATGAGTTAGGAATTGGTTGAGGTCAGTGGGGTTTGGCACAGTCATGTCATGTTCAACTTAATTTGTTCTTCCTAAAAGCATTGTTACTTTGCTAGTTTGCTTGTGCAAATTCATTCTTAAAAACAAACATTTTTGATTTTTAGTATCAATAAACAATTAAAAATAGTTTCTTATCCAAATTAATTATATAAAGTGAATGGAACTCACTGAATATGATTTCCATTGTTTGGAATGAACATGCACAAGCTTTTAAAAAGGCTGGAATACATTTTTATTAAATGTTAGTAAGCATTCACACAACTCTCCTATTTCTCAATCAACATTATTGTACATATTATTCTAAAAAAATTCTAAAATATTTTTGAAATTTTCAGAAAAATCTAACAAGGTAATTACTAATATTTGCTATAAAAATTGTAACAAGAAAACAAGCAATACAAAATGTTGATTGAAAATATTTTTATAACTATATTATACTTGACTGTTAATAAATAGCACCTATAATATTGAAATACAAGTATGGCGTATATTGCCACCTACATTATACAAAACCACTCAGCAAAATACAACCTTTGATGGTCAGAATGCTTTGTGGACTTTATTACTGCCACAACAATAATGAATAATATTTTTAAGAAGGTTGTTATCACAGAGTAATACAGGAAATGAAGAAAGCATAAACATAATCTATGTTGTGACAATTTTCAAGATATTAAAAAGTTGTTACTAAATATCTCCTTTTAAGAAATCAAAGGACAGAACTTGAAAGATTAAAGTTAACAGATTTACTGAATTTTGGCAAGAATTATTAAAAATATAAGACTTCTTAATATAGAAGAAATTATAAAGAATTTCTTGGAAATGACATTCTTGGCAATAAAATGAAAGGGGAAGATTCTGTCTGAACAATTACTAATTATTTATGATATATACATTGTTAATATATTTGACTATCATCTACTTTTAACCTACTCCACTTACTAATTTCACTTACAAGACAAAATCTTCCTCAAGACATTTTCATGCGATAATGGGAGGCAAAATATCCAAATTGAAAATTCAAAATGGACTGTTGCTAAAAAATTAATCGGTACTTATAGAAGGTAGCTCACTGCTCCCTACAGAAAGAGGAGAAAAGGAGAAAAAAGATGTAGAAGAACAGTGGTACCAGCACCGAAGCTAGCAGGGAGAGTCAATTCTCCTAACATACCAATGTGTATGAAGTCATTGGTTTCTCAGTCAAAGTTGTCATTATGTCTTTTTCTCGTCCTATTTTTATTTTTTTCTAAATCACCTATATTTTCCATCTTTATGTACATGATACACCACAAACCAAGCAACCCAAAAGATTATACATGTTAATTAAGCACCTACATAATACATTAAAATATACTTTGATAAAACATATATTTAACGGGTTTCATATCATGTAAAAGATATGCCTCATATGCACAACGTAGTGCAAAATTAGATCTTAATAGTTAACTCATTTACGAAGCTGTGCTACCGGACAGCATCATATCTTATCGCGACCTTCATGGTCATTTATTTCAGAAGTGGTCTAGTCTTATTTCCTGTTCTAGAGTCCACCTCACTGAAAAATGTCAAGATTGGATCTGTATTTAAGGGTTTAGTAATGTCTAAGTCGGTAAGGACTCGAACCTGCAACAAGAAAATACAGGTCCCTTTTCACCACCTATATATTTATCCTGTAGGTAAAGACAAACATTGCAAATTTGGAATTACTTCTAGTTTTTAATGGATTTTTTAGCAAATTACTTTTTGAGAGGGTGCAATGTTTATCTTTCAAAGAAAATGGTGCACATAGAATGAAAACCAATATATGGTGCATAATATCAACAGAAAGAGTAAACTGTACAATATTTTTCCTTATGCAACTGTACATCATCCCTGTGTACCCTGAGAAATAGAAGTAACATTATTAAATTTAACTGAAACCAACATAGGGCATAAGAAAGTGATGGAGGGACAAAAAAGAAGTATATCAAGTAGTGTGATGCAAAGGCCACTGACACCCTGGAAGATGAGTACACTAAAGGAAAACTAGTTTTGTGGAATTTCTGTAGAATCTAGAAGATGTAAAACCAACCGACATAATTATAAATTATGTTATGAGGTTACCACTCAGATATCAGGAGGGTAAGTTGAGAGATCTTATGTCATATATTGGAATAATTTTAGTTAAAATTTATATGGTAGTTTACATGACATGGGAGAGGGCTAGTAATTGTAATGAAATCATTTTGACTGTAATCTGATAATATTAAATCTTGTGTTCACTGACCATCCTACATATACTATATCTTGACCATCCTATCCTCAACATATCTTACTATAAAATTATTAATGATACAATATAAAATTTAATTGTAGATGTAGTGTCAATATTGAAAAATGACCTATAAGTACATATGTTTTTAATCAAATTGTCAGTTGTAATTGTCAGCTGTGTGGTTTCCAGAAAATAATGGAATTTAAAGTGAAAGTATGTAGCAAAGCTAATATTTGCAGACATACTGAAAGTTTGCAATAATTCAAATGTTGACCATATGCAAACAAGTAATGCAGTCATTTAACTATTCCATTTCCGTTTCAGTAATTGAAATAAAAAGTTTCATTTCCATTCCTTATTCACTTTTGTAAAAAATAATGTTTAAAAATACACCAGTGTTACACAAAAAACAAAAACAAAATAAACAACTACCGGCTATACTCACCCTCAACATTAACTTCTATGTCTTCAACAGAGCCAGCCACATTGCTTACAGTGAAGAAGGAAGTTTTCCCTACTGCAGCAGCTGACAAAGATGGTCCACTCACCAATACCTGGTGAGGAGAATCACCTTGGACACGTGCCAGGAATGGAGATCCTAAAGAAACAGAAAATAACAAAAAATCTTTGTTTTAGAAAACCTAAGAAACAATAGGCACAATATAAATATTTGTGATTTTTAAATACATAGAAAAAAGAAATAAATAAAGTTTTCTTTACCTGGCACACTTTCCTTGTTGAAGTTTATAGCAATCACATGGTCACAAGGCTCCACAGGTACAAAACTCACAGCAAAGCGTGCATTGCCTTGAGGATGCACCTGGGTAGGGATGTTGTGACCTCGAGCACTGATTGTGATTTCTAGGTTGCCTTCACCAGCCTGGCTGGCATCAACTGTAATAATGATGCATATAATTAATACGAATTTAATAAATAATTTGCATGTGAATATTTGGAACAGATCACAAGTTTTACGTGAAACTGATCAAAACCAAATCTTCATTTAGTTCTTTACTTCTTAAGAAGATTCATTAAGACTGGGAAAAATATTACGCCCAACATCAATGTTACCAAAAACAAATTTAAATACTTCAATCACATTTTAAGAAAACTTTAATCTCTGATGTTTCAGAGATCAAATGTTTTCTTATCAAACACAAACACCATGTGTAGTGTATTTTCTAGTTGTATATTAGTAATTGTTAATGTGCAATTGCTATAATAAATTCTCTCTTCAAGATGTAGTAATGTTTTAAGTGAATAAAATAACTGAGAACATTTCCTTTAAGTATTTGAACAATTACACACATGATGTCATAAATGTTTCTGAATTTTCAGATATAAGTTCTTGAACTCTACATTACCCATGAACTGCAGAGTTTTCCCCACAGAGCCTCGAGGAAGTGGACCTACAAGGACCTTGCTGGCATCGTATGCTTTGGCAATGAATGGGGTCCCACTCACAGGATGGCCATTGTATTCCACAGTGATGGAATGCGCTCCCACTACTCGAGGAGTGAACTCAGCAGTGAAGCCTGAGTGAATGTTACCAGTGACTTTCACCGGGAGTTCAGCATTGGCAGGACCTAGAAAAATTATAATCAATTCATGAAAGTTAGAAAAATCTTAATTCTTAACATTAATATTTAACTTTTAGTAATTACTATACATTAATGCTAGAAAATGTTTGTTCAGTTACCATCTTTCCTGCTCTATGACATAACTACGAGCAAGGCAGTATCATAATGTTGCTTGACTAAGAATATTCACAAAGAGAATTACGTCTTCAGGAAAGAATATATAATAAGTAACAGAATGTTTGTGTATCTTAGAACTGCTCAACTGCTTGCAAGGATTAAGGAAACTACGGAATAAAATCCAATCAAAGTTGTAAAGCTAAATTAACCATTCCTTTTTTTATTGAAGGGAAATTCATTTAATGCTTATTTCTTTACACCATTAATGTAAAAAAAATCCTCTAAATTGCAGAAATTTGAAGAGAGCTTGAGAACATACCATGAACTGAGACTGCAAGTTCAGCACTGCCACTGCCATCGACTGCCATGTGGAATCGTGCGACTTCATTGACAGGAACCAACTCAAGGTTGCGTAATGTCAATGAGACTCGGTTGGTGTCAGACACGGCACAGACAAACGGACATCCTGAAATTATAAACTGACTTGGTATCTTTTCACTTATTGGCACCAAGCATATTTCACACAGTGAACCTGTCCAACGGCCACCTCAATTAGACGGACCCCTCGGTTAATTGGGCGCCGGCTGCGCTAGCTGAATGCGTTTACTACGCTCCGTGAAGTCACGAGGGTTACGCGCATTCGAGACTCGCGGGTTCGTGGTTGGGTGACCGGCCAGGAACCCCGAGATCTAACGGCGTCGAGCCCCTGACCGAAGGGATAAAAGGCACTGACTGACTGCGAAGTGACGGGACTTGACAAATATTAAAAGTAAAAGCACATTAATGGAGGATTACTCCCCAGTGCAAAGCGCTCAACGCCCCTTAAGGGGCTTGGAGACGCGTTGCGTCAAGGTGTAGTCAAAACAAAACACCTCCAAAATACACGTGTAAAAATTCCCTCATTAAAGCGGCAACAAGACCCCGCGGCCACCAACTAGGCGCACTTCCAGGATTGACCTCCATTACGCAGTCGCCTCTAGCGATTTTGAACTCTTGTACAATAAGTAGCGGAAGGGATATGGAGTTATGGTTGATTTAGTACCTTTTTTTGCGACGGATGCTAAAACATGTTACTACAAACAGTGACATTCACAGACGCTTAACTGGCAGAGGGATTGAATTCTGTTTCAAATTACAAAGATTTTTTTATAAGCAATGTCACTATTAAATAACAACGCGTTTGTTTCGCCCATTGGGCAGCATTCTCGTGATGTTTGCGGGTCTTTGGTTCCCTTCTGGGAGAACTTGTCAATGGCCTAGACCCTAGGGAGACGCGGCGTGCGTGCCGCGCACACGAATCCAATCTGGTGGCCATTGTCAGGAAATCCGTGGGACAGCTCTATTCACTGAATATAAATTGTATTTTGAAGTCAAGTTTGGATGCGAGTCCGATTCAATAAGGACGGGAAAGTGAGGTTAGTGTGTAAGGGAATAAATGACAAGTCAATAATATTTTATTGTAGTCTGAGGAGGCCAACGATCCTTTCAAACGAGAAAGAATTTCTGACAAAGAACTCACTGGTGTTTTTAGTGAAGAAGGACAGAAATGGCTGAAATCATAAAAAGGGCACACTTTTAGGAAGCAACAAAACCTGTGCAGTCCAAAAAATATTAAAACGTGACTTTGTGGAAAACATTTTACTTAACAGCAATTAACACTATTAGATTTTTTGCGATTCCTTTCACCTGATAATCTTAATTAAACCACTAATTGTTAAGGGCCAATTTTCGCTGGAACCGTTAGTGGACGCTTAAGAGAGGTTTTACTGAATATCATGAACATTAAGCGAGAACAACTGTTTTCGACGAATTGTACACGATCTCATTTAACGATTATCTTTCAAAGAAAGGTTTCATTAAAGAAAAGAAAATGTATCTTCAATATTGAAGCTTTAGGAAGACTCCATAAAAATTTTAAACTTTTGCAGTCTTCGAAAATTTAGAGTGTTTTCGAAAATGCGTTACGAGATTTACGTAATTTTGTAAACGTCCGTTGTAAACGTCAAATATCTGGAGCTCTTTTTGAGAAAATTTTGAGGTTTCATATAAAGTATCCCCATAATCAAAACATCAGTTTCCAATTCTCAGGGTCTCGAGTTCGACCGGATTGATGTCGGAATGTCAATTTTGAAGAAAATCGTCTGAATGGTTTAGTTAGGCGCTAGTGTTGGGCCACGGGCGGACAGACAATTGACGTTCTACCATAAACCAATTTTTCGGTATCACAAAACTTGGATTATAATTAAACGAGTTAGACAAAGTAATTTACTATATATAGGAACAAGAATTTTCCACTTTTTCAGTACCAGGGACCCATAAACAAGTTTTTCGGTTGAAAAATCGCCGTTTTTGCTTCAGCATTACAATATTTTCTCAATATTACGTAAATGTATACGAGAAAGTAAAATGGAAACGTAATTTATAAAACACAGCCCTTAAGGCGAACACATTGGCAACTCCAACGAAAGGTGACGAACAACTCCACAACTTCACCTAAAAAATGTTGCCGAATTTTCCTGAACTTATGAATCAGAAAATTTGTTTGATAATTCAAAAATGCTGAATTAATAATCAAATATAGTGAGTGGGGAAAAGAGTACTAATAACATGGACAAGTGATAGACTAGGAAATCTTACTACAACGAATTCTAACAATAATCAAAGGTTTAGAAGGCAATAAGGAGGAAGAATTTTTGCGTGGTCTTTCGCGGGGCCATATTGTCACCAAAATGTCACGAAGATGACGCTTGATGTGAATGAAACAAATAATACAGATAAATTCGATGGAAAAATCCTTTCGTAATGGAGTATCACAGTCAAAATTTAGGACATTATTTCAATGTTACAATTAGAACACATCTAGTTAGGAGGACCTCGTGAAGTGTTTAAGTCTTTCTCAAAATAAAACAATGTAATGTGCGAGAGGTGAAATTTAATAAGAGGTGAAATTTAAAAATAATATATAATTTTTGTTCCTATAAATTATACTGAACACAAGCTTTGCATGGATCTAAAAGGAAATCGGAAAATGATTCAACATTTCATTACTTAATTTCTCATAGTCTAAGTAGAAAGAGCTATGCCAAATGCCAATTTGTCCAGATTCCTCCCCCCTTTCCGAAAGAAAATTGTCGATACAACACTGAATTACAGTAAAATTTAATTTAATTTAATAATAAAATTTAATAAATTTAAATTTAATTAAAATTAAATTTAATAAAATTTTAATGCGGTTCGTCGGTTATTTGACCTGTTAGACATTCATCTCCCTAGAGCCTCTTCTCCTAGGTTACCCCAATTCGATGCCCGATGCCCAGAGGCGGAAAGCAATGTGTGTTTGAGTGTGTGCGTATGTGGGGACTGGGGGTAGAGAGGCGAAGAGGGTGGGGCGGAACAGCGCGAAGCGCGGTGGCTTGGTGATGGACCAAGTGAGACGGGAAGGGTGGAAACGAGAGGAGGAATGGGTTGTGACGAAGGAGGGGCGGGGAATTGAGGCGCGAGGCGGGGAGAGGCGGTACAAGACGGAGCGGAACGGGGCGGGCCGAAGCGGGGTGCAATGGGACGAAGCGGGACGGAGCGAAGCTGGGCGGAGTGGGATGGGACGAAGCGAAGCGGGCATGGGCGGGGCGGGGAGGGGCTGTGCGGGACTGGGCTGGGCGGGGCGGTGGCTGGGCGGGGCAGTGGCTGGGCGGGGCGGTGGCTGGGCGGGGCGGAGGCGGGGTGGGGCGGAACGGGGTGGGGCGGAACGGGGCGGGACCAGGCGGGATGGGACTGGACAGTGGGGCGGAGCAGGATGTGACGAAGCTGGACGGGGCGGAACAAGGCGTGGCGTGGCATGGGGTGGGGTGGCGTAGCGTGGGGTGGGGTGGCGGGGAGTGACGTGAGGTGATGTGGGGGTGATGTGGGGGTGACGTGGGGTGGCGTGGGGTGGCGTGGAGTGGCGTGGGGTGACGTGGGGTGACGTGGGGTGACGTGGGGTGACGTGGGGTGACGTGGGGTGACGTGGGGTGACGTGGGGTGACGTGGGGTGACGTGGGGTGGCGTGGATGCGTCGTTGCGTAGCGTGGCGTGGCGTGACAGGACTGGACGAAGCGGGGCGGAGCGGAGCGGGTAAGGACGAGGCGAGACGGGTCGGGGAGGAGAGCGGGGCTGCGCGGCGTGGCTTGGCGCGGCGGCGCGGGGCCGAGAGCACTTACCGGTGACGGTCTCCCCGTTGAACTTGATGTCGATGAGGTGGGGCTTGCTGGCCTCGGGGGTGAACGACACGAGGCACCGGCCGCCGCCCACCACCTGCACGTGGTTGGGCACCTCGCCCTCGTTGATGGAGATCTCCAGCTGGCCCTCGCCCGCCTGGCTCGCGTCCACTGTCACACGCACGCGCGCGCGCGCGCACACGTCAGCGCAATCGAACGCGTCGCTTGGCCTTTGCGCCCATTCGGCTTTTTACTATATATGACAACCCGCACGGAAATCCTTTCGCAATACAAGCTAGTGGACGTTTTAAACCCGTGTACATAATCCGTTAACGTTTGAAACAAGCAGTTACGTAAAAATTATATCAGCTGGGGGCAATCTATGAACCACAAATAGAACTCTTTCGTTACCATACTGCATTGACAGTAGTTGACAGGATTTAAAATTTACAGTAACAAAAAATACTATTGAGAGGGTTAACTTTTACTTTCAATTATTTCTGTAGCGTTCCGTTTATTAAGCATTAGGGAGTTTGTAAAAAACCGTTTAGTTTTCAGAGATTGATCTTGGGTTTTCAGATTCTGCGAGGCTAATATATTAAGTGAAATTTTTACAAATGTGAAACTCAGGGCCAAAATAATATCTCGAGGGGGCTCTAAGGACAATCAAGCTATGGGTTTCTTATCCAATGTTGAAATATTGAACAATGTAATCAAAATGAAAATGAAATATAACCCATGTGATTAAAAAAATATTAAACTACTTATTGGCTGTGTTCAAGCAAGAGATTCAAGGGGTTCAAGCTCTAGATTAATCTAAGCCAAGGTTATAGTAGATTAAGGCTCTAAACATTCAACCACAATTGAGAAATTGCTTATTCCCATTTTTACTGGAATGTGATCTTTTTGTAAAGGAAATGTGATCTTTTTTGCAAAGGAAAGTCCCATTTAAGTCGATCCTTTATTAATTCAAAAATTTCTGAGATTCGCCAAATAATCAACGCTACTGACCAAGGCCGTCACCAGCACCAAATTATTGACGGTACAATACATAAGGTAGAAGTCCCTTCCAATATTCTCCATTAACAATTTATCCCCCTACCCCGGCGGTGACGCCCATGAAGACGGTTCCACTCATTCGGCGTGTAGCGAGCAATCGCTCGCCGAATCCCAAGTAGTGTGGATGAGTTCCTTGTAATTTGCCGAGTGACGAACATTCAGTGCTCGCCCTACCCACCGCGAATCGGTCTTTTGGACACACCAAAGGAAGCTAACATTCGCCGAACACATCATCTGTACGGGATTGGGCGAGTAGCAGCTCACTGCTCGGCGAATACCGAATGTGTGGAGTCCCCTTGAGGCGGCTCCACACATTCGTTATTCGACGAACAGCGAACAACCGCTCGCCTAATCCCGAGTAGTGTGGATGACTAGCTTGCTATTTGCCGAGTGACGAACATTCGGTATTCGCCCTACCCACCACCGCGTGTCGATCTTTGGGACACATCAAAGGGAGCGCACATTCGCCGAACACATCAGCTGTCCGGGATTGGGCGAGTAGCAGCTCACTGCTCGGCGAATACCGAATGTGTGGAACCGCCTTGAAAGGGCACTCGCCGAAGGGTTGTGGAGCTGCGCCGCTGACTCACCTCTGAACTGGCAGGGCTGGCCGACGACGCCCGAGGCGACGTCGGTGACGCGGATGAGGGCGGCGTTGTACACCTTGGCGACGAGCGGGCCGGCCGGCAGCTTGCGCCCGGCCACCGCCACCTCCACGAGGTGCGCGCCCACCTCGGCCGGGGTGAAGGTGACGCGGAACTCGCCGGGCTTGTCCTCGGCCACGCGCGCCGTCACCGGCCGCCGCGAGGGGCCTGCGGGCGGCGGGCGGACACGTGACGCACTGCGCGGCGGGCGGCGGGGGTGGGGGCGGGAGGCAGGGCGGCCACGGAGAGGAACTGCATCGGCCACGACTTGTGAGGGGAACTGGCGTGGTCGAAGTCAAACAGGATGTGCCTCAAATATTCAATGTATTGGAAGAGGGAAGAAATATATAACCAAGTGGAATTACGTATTAACATTTGAAAAAAAAAATTCCTAAATGGGATAGTACTCGAGCGAAAAAATTAAGAGATATAGAAATAAAATGCGATGAATAATAATTAAAACGTGAGTCACAAGATAAAATTGCTGAGCAACGTCAATATATAAACAAACTCGCCTAATAAAACACACACACACACACACACGTGCACACATACACACACATACGCACACACGAGTGAGGACTGTTACGAGCGAGGAGTTGCAGCGAACATGATGCGAACGAGAATCATGATGGGCACAATGAGCACCACAGGCAGCAGCGGAAACAGCAGCAGCAGCGCGAAGGGAAAGAAGATGGGGAAGAAGAGCGGTGTGAGCGGCAAGGCGACGGGCACGAACAGCAGTATGAACAGCGGCACCATCAAAATCACCGGCAGCGGCAGCAGGAAGAAGGACATCACCAGGGGCAGCAGCAGCGGCAGAACAAACGGCAGCAAGAAAATCATGGCGGCGCGGAGGTGGCGGGTAAATCCCGCGGGAACGCAAGAAAAAATAAGGGAACTGGTTCAAATGACTACGCCAATGGCGTTCCCAATTGGAGATGATAAAACGTAAATATATAAATACGCATGGAATGAACAGGAGAGAGTTGAAAATAAAAAAAAATGAAACACGAAAGAAATGAAGATCACATTGCGGTGAAACAACAAAACAAGACCTCGACAAATGACAACTCGAGTGGCGTAGCGTTAAGGCGAGGTTGGGATAAAAAAAAAGTTTTCGAACAGCGAGGGGATCGTTATACTATTTACTTGATAAGAAAGAGAACGCAAGTCTGAAATCGAAATGGCTTGGAGGAAAGTAGGGGGAAAGAACGCGCGAGCAACAGCACGGAACAAGCTCCTGGGCAGTCTGGCGTCCGTCTGCGCGCGGACGACCCGAAGTCTCCACCGCCCCTTCCGGCGCCTCTCCCCCTTCCCCAGACGGGGGGCCGGCCACGCAGATAAGGGAGCCCCCGAACGCCGCACCACATCCCACACCCCCATCCGCGCCCCCCGCTTCGGCCACTAGTTGCTTCTGTTGACACCACAACAATCGGGAGATACGGCCAGATTGGGAGCACATAAACAAGGATTATCTTCGGCTTGAAAGTGGAGTCAGATTCAGATGCGGGGTAGGTGAGAGTAATCGACAGATTGTCGATGAACGAGATAATCACACACGGCGATACAGTGGGAAAATTCTGAACCAGTTTACAAATATGAAATGTATTGGGTTTAACAAATCGTTGTTACTGATTTACTTTCAATTTCTTTTAATTCACTCCTAAAAGCATAATAATTTCAGTAATATCGATGATTGAATCATTTCACAATTTATTTACTTTCAATTTTCGATCTGGTTGGGGCTTGCTTCAGTAAAAGTAATTTCTTTCTAAGAAAAAAAAAATTAAAATGGGAATGGTCGAAGTGCTATTTGCACTTTGACTATTCCCGATAATATATAGCTTCGAAGATAATATACAGCAATATAAACTCGCAAAAATCTTTTTTTTCCTTTTCCTTTCAATCTCACGAAAACTCACAAAGATAAATAAGATTTATCAAAATTTATCTTGTGTGCATATTTACATGATGACTGCCTACGTCCATAAATGCAAGGTTACAGACAAAAATGTCATTAGAAGTGGAAACGCCAAGCTGAAAACTGAGGGAGAATAACAAGCTATTTTTCTGAAATTCTAGGAATTTGTCATTTATGAAACGCTCGCCTGTGTTTCACTATGATTTTTATATACTAGCAAGTAGAAAAGCTATTAATTATATTCATTCTTATCAATATGAAAATTCCTCTTTGTGAAGTATTTTTTTACTACATGATTGTTACATTAACTGTCAACTATTATTAGATAAACATATGGGAAAAATAAAAATTACAACAAAATTCATTATCTAACATTTAAATTAAGTATAGTTGACGAGTTATGATAAATAATTAGTTTACTTGAAAAATGAATGTTAGCGTCTCTGAAAGGAAAAGTTTCAAAACATAGTTTCCATTATCTCTCAGACCGTTTCTGAAAGGAAAAGAAAGGGAACGGGGTACTTAAAATACTGGAGGCTACACAATAGCGGGGAATATTCGAGGCGATAAGCAAGGAAAGTGACTCATTCAGCAAGAATGAGTTGGACACGATTTAAACAACAAATCAGAACAATAGCAAGGTAGAAGAAAATCAGGCATGTAGTATTGTATTCATTTTCTCAGCGAGTCCATTAACGTATGTGAGTACTAAAAGTTCCATGATTCGTAAAGACAAGTAGTGTATTAGATAACTTGCTCCAAAGACATGGCCGTAATTACCATAGAGGCAACGGAGACCCCGGATAAGGAGAAAAAATGAATCAATTTTTTATATTGGGGATTGTATTAGAAAAATGACAAATTAAATTTCGCTTAAAATGTGTGAATATATTCACCTTTGAATTAATATTTTCCCTTTTTACAGGGGTTAAACAAAAAAAATCATTTAAAAGCATTCTTGGGGTTGGGCCTAAGATGCCTTCTTGAAAATGCAAGGTACCGAGAATCTTCTACATGCTACAAAAGGTCATGAGATATGGATGGAGAGGAGTTTAGGATGGAGGGACCCAGCGTAACGTACGCTGATACAATCTGTAGGATGGAAGGACCCAACGCAATGTACGCGGGTACATTCCATAGAATGTACTGTACGCTGATATATTCCATAGGGAGGAGGGACCCAGCGTAATGTAGGCTGATACACTCTATAGGATAGAGGGACCCAGAGTAATGCACGCGGATACTCTCCATAGGATGGAGGGACCTAGCGAAATGTACGCGGATACCCTCCATAGGATGGAGGGGCCTAGCGTAATTTACGTGGATACACCCTCCATAGGATGGAGGGACCCAGCGTAATGTACGCTAAAACATTCCATAGGATGGAGAAATCCAGCGTAATGTAGGCGGATTCACTCCATAGATTGGAGAGACCCAGCGTAATATGCGCTGATACACTCCATGGGTTGGAGGGACCTAGCGTAATGTACGCGGATACCCTCCGTAGGATGGAGGGACCCAGCGTAATGTACGCGGAAACGTGGGCGGCTGGCGGGGAGCACGGCGTGCCCGCTGCTCTGCTTCGAGCATTGTTCTCCGGCCGCGTATTGACACGCGTGGCCCATATTGTGTGCACTGAAGGTCACGCGACGGCCTTTGAAAGGGTCGTTACGGCAGACCCGAACGCCAATTGTAGTCGAAATAAACCCGCGGGATCGTCCGAAATGGTAATCTCGTTGACGCAGCAAACCGCACAAGCACGGTTGTTTGCAACGAGCGACCGCGTGTTTTGGGACATAAAACGCACAACTGCCCATTTTAGTAGTGTGTTGACAAAAAGAATGCAACAAGCTAGGTTGATAAACTAGGTAATTGTTGGTTGTCTTGTGTACGTCAAGAGGTTTTATTTCAGTCAACAAAAGTACCTCTGGTATACTTCTTAAAGATACACAGAAGACATTTGAGCGAAAGGAGGAACAAATCAAGTACAAGTGCTTTCGAAACAATAATGGAAAGATGCAAGATAATACTTAAAAAGGAGGTAGGTACAATATTACGAGATGTTATCGTGATATAAGTTTCATTTAAGTCAATTATTTGAAAGTAGTCGACTAATAGGTGGGAAAGATCAAACGAGTCTTTTCGTCACAGGGACAAAACGACGAGAGGAAAAAGAGAAGGCTACCCATTTATCGTGATATCAGTTTCATTCCAGTCAATTATTTGTAAGTCTACGACTAATGGGTGGGAAGATCAAACGAGACTTTTCGTCATAAGGACAATAACATGACGGAGAAGATAAGGGATAGAGAGAGAGGAGGAGAGGAAAAGGAGAGGGGAGAAGGAAGAGAGAAGGTGACGATAAAAAGAGAGAAAATACAAAATCATAGGAAGTTGCTCCCATAACGCGATTGTTTTTATTAATTTTGCACTGTGTAAAAATTCAGAAGCTAGGACTAGAAGTCAATAATTAACAATTATTGTCAGGAGGAAAAGCGCCTCATATCCGGAGTTGCCGTGGCTGCTGCAGTTGCTTCTACTCCGAAACTACAATCTGACAGCAGTTTTGCAGAGGACGTGAAACAAGATTGTTCATGCCGTGGCGACTTGGACCACAGACCAAACACGACACTAGGAACTGTTGCTTCAACAGGAAATGCTTGAGACGAAGGAAGGAATTTGAAATTTTGAAAGTACTGAAATGCATATATAACTTAGAATATTTGAATGCATATATAACTTAAAACCTACAAACGATAGAAGCATATCTGTGTTAACTGATGTCGAGAAATATTATTAAGCGGCATGTTCATCTCAAGTCTGAGCTTTGGTCATGGAAAGAAATGAAGGAAGACTAATAAAAGCTAATAGAGTAATAAAAGTTCGTACAACAGAAAAACGATTCCACAAGTGGTGTTCAAGAAATGAAACAGAAGGGAGTCTTTAAGTTCAGATTAGAAAACTCAGTATAGAAATAGGAAAACACCATTTAGAACACGATAAAACAAAAAAACAAAAACAAACAGATAGAAAGAAACATCTGATAGAAATCGAGAGAAAAAAGAGGCACTTCAGGGTACAAAACTGAAGGACAGATGATAGCAGTTTAGGGAATATAGATATTGATTTCAATTTTAATACAAGGAAAGAATAAAAACTGGAATGACGCGAAGGAAGAGTGAGAGTAACAGTAGGAAGAGTGAGGGGGAGGAGCACTCCAGGGGTAGGAGGGGGGGAAGCTCATGAATCTTGAGCCTCCCCCCCCAAAAAATCGTTTACATTCACAAATATAGTTTATACTATTTTTCTATTGTAACAAAACCCATACAATATTTGAACTTAAGACTTTATATACAAAAAAATTAACATTTAAAAATTAATTTTAAATACTTTTTCAGTACAAATAGAAAAATCTTTATAGAAAACCCCCTCCTAGACTTCCAGAAAGTTTTTCCCCCAGAAAAAAATCCTGGTTGCGCCACCTTCAGCAAATTGCCTTCCAATGCAGGCAGGCTGCGACGGGGAAAAGGGCGTGGCCTCGCATACTCACTGATGACGTGCACGTCGACGTCCTGGCGGCGGGCGCCCGGCGCGCTCAGCTCGAAGGTGGCGGCGCTGTTGGCGGCGACGAGGCGCACGGCGTCGCCGCGCACGGCCAGCCGCCCGCCCGCCCCCGCGCCGCCCGCCGCCGCCGCCGCAGCCGCCGCCGCCGCCGCAGCAGCAGCAGCCGCCGCGGCCGCGACCCCCGGCGACCCGGTCGCCGCCGCGCCACCGCTCGGCGCCGCGGCCACCGCCCCTGAGCCCCCGTCCGACATCACCTGCACCTCCCACGGGCTACCTGCAACACCACACGAGCGCAAGGGTTAGACACACACACACACACTTGCGGTCTGGTTTGCGCACGCACCACGCGGTGGAACCGGGAAGAGGATGTGTTATACGTGCGTAGTCTTTGAAGGGGTTGGTCTTTATTTTACAAAAACTGACGGAAAAGGAATAGATTGCTTTTTTGATCACATGCAATTCAATACGTGCAAATCAATAATATGTCCAGATGTGTAACATACTGTACCCCATCCTTTTCCCCGAAGCAGAATTAGGGTTCCACAGTTCCATATGATTATTTTATGAACAACTATCGTCATTTCAGTGCATATTTCACATGACCATTATGCACAATGAAAATAATGCTCGTCAAAAAAAAAAAATTCAGCTGGGGATTAACGTCTTAATTCACTAAATGATAACATCAGTAGATATTACAGGTATGGGAAATACACATTTATACGACATTCGTATGCCTGTACACCAAATCCCTTCTCATATCTGGGTATACATAAAATATACATAAATCAATAAAGGGAATATTAAAGACACAAGCAGCTTGCTCTTTGGAGGGCTTGACCATTTTTATCCAAAAGAACTGATTGTAAAAGTAGAGATTGCGTTTTGATTGCTTTCAATTAATTCTACTAATTGCATTTCCTCAGTTATCAATTCATTTACATCTTATCGTTTAACTTCCTAATTCCTAAATTAATCGTAACTTCATCGTCAGTCAAAACGTTACAAATCTGGCTAAACGATAACAGTTTCTCAACTCTTCCAGAGTATTCACAGAGTATTCACATCACCTTCAATGAGATTCATTTTCCGCACGTTCACTGTTTTTCCTCCACAAGTGTGTCATAGCTTTCACATCGCTTCTAAGAATTTCCAAAACACCAGGCCTTCTTCTCGCCAGGCACATCAGGCGAAATATCAGTGGGCAATTCGTTCAGCTCGCGCCGCGCGGGGCGGCGCGGATTTCTTGGTTCCTTTTCAATCAGAGCCTTGACGACGCTTCCGGACTTTTCCTTTTGTTTCATTCTCTAAACGTTTGCTCTCCAAATATTGATGCCACGAACGCATCGCAAAGCACACACATCGAGCACAATGAGGAGCGTCGCGCCGAGAAAGCGCCGCACGTGGATGGTCGGCAGCGGCGCACAGTGGGCCGAACAGGGGGCACAAAATAGAACAAAAATCCATCTTTTGCATGAAAATCAGTGGGGTACGTAACGGGGGGGGAGGTGGGCATGGGCCCCAGCACCAGATAGGCTATATTATACATATTAAGAAAACACAGCTTTTACTTTTTTTATTTTAATAAAAACATTTCATATACCAATTGTTTATGTTTTAAATATTAACTATAAGACAAGAAATAAAATATAATTTATATTCAGCATAAGTTAAAAAAATTAGAAGAAAAATTCAAGTCGGCTGGACATTATACCTGCAGCCTCCTCCTCTCCTCCTAGAAAAATCCTGGGTATGCCTCTGATAAAAACGCATAACTTTTTAGATACAGCGAAATAATGAATTATTATTTGACAGGCACTAATACTAGTTGATTAAATATATTTTCAATTATTAAGTATTTTCACCGTTCCACAGCTCTCGGATTTGTTGGTAATAACCTTTAAATACGCACGTTGTTACATTATTTTGCATTATTTCGTTTTCAACAGCAGTTCCTCTGATCAGCACTATTCCGCTGGTACGTTCTGCTGATGAAATTATGATATTAAGACAATAAATTGATTAAAGGTATTGGTATTTTTTTGTCAAGAAGCTACAAAATATCACTACAAAAAGAAATGTATTTTAATGTACTTCATTATGTTTGTAAAACAAACATGTAAAGTGACATTCGAGCTTCTTCAATCACAAAAACAAACGTTTTAACACTGCTGAAAACTGTTCCGCTGGTCAATATTAATTTTTAATTCCCTCCGTATAATTACAACTTTAAAAGCACATTTCAGCGTGTGGAAGTGCTTAGCTGGAAAGGGAACACGTCATACGCGATTTGGGTGTCATTTGGGCGCACTGTGCGGCGTTAAAGGGGTCGGCGTCGAGGGAGACGACCGTCACAGGCGGGCGCGCGCCTCGGCACCTGCAGCCGTGAAGACGACTCCACCGCCGCCGCCGCCGCCGCCGCACGCGCTGCCGGAAGCGCGGGGCGTGACGCGCAGGCGCACGGCGCCCACCGGAAGTGCCCACGGCGCGGTCCGGCCAGCGCAGCGCGCGGACAAGCGGCGTCGCCACCGCTGCCGCCACCGCCGCCGCCGGCGCCTCCGGCCCGCCCGCGGATGTGTTACGCAGGGGGACAACGGACGCACGCAGACACGCGTTGGTTGGGGTTCGTTGACGCGGGGGTTGGAACGACGTGTTGCTGGCGTTCTTGGTGAATTTGGGGCGGGCCTCACTAAACGGGTCTGGTCCCTTTTATGTAGTACATTATGTATTTCTCTCATTCAAATAATGAACGAATAGCATTAATCATATTATTTTAATTAATAAACGAAGGGCATTAATCATAATATTTTCTTCATAATTTCATATATTATACGATAAAGATTCGAAACTCTGAGTATCCAAACATAACGAATGTTGAGTAACTAATTAGCGGAAGAAAGGAAACATCTTCTGTAAGATTCATCTTCTATCAGCTAGGAAAAGACTTTCAAAGGCTTAGAAATATGTTTTGCATTGATACATTGTGACTCAAATGTTTTTTGTAGGTGCGAAAGATCATTCTTCATTACATTCGAGTGCAAAATTTAAAATATATAAACTTCTCCACTTCGCAAATTGTACCGTTTCCACTCCAACGAAGGTGATGAGACACGTAGTAGACTAATCCTGGGGACCGAAGCTGCTAAACTTATTTTTGTGCATTGTGACAAAAAAGGGCACTAATTGCTTATTATACAAAACAACAAAATAACGATTTGATATTATGTTTTAAGTTGTTTCTCGAAGGAAACAAAACAGAACTACTAGATAGCTAATAACGCTGAGTTCAGCGCTAATAAAACATACATGGGATTACCAACTAACCTCTGCTTAGTAAGTTCAGTTAATGACATATCAGTACAACTCCCCAGAAATAGTTACATATGCATGTCGAAACAGTACGTATGGTTTACATACTTTGGCAAAAGAAAACATAGAAAATCATTGCTTGGGAGAAGTTCTCTGGCGACAGAGTTCACAAAATAAATATAAAATATTTAAAGAAATTTTGAGCCGACTAATGTTATTAAAAATGGATTATTTATTTAAACAAAATACTCTTCAGTTGCAAATCTTAATATTATCTTCGGATAAGGCATTTAGGATACGCTGAGAAACAGAAAGTTAGAAAGTACTCTAAACGATTCACGATAGGATAAATATATTTGTTAAAGGGCTTCTTGCTTTTATACCAGCTATTGTTCTACTTTTAGCCGACTCAAAATACGTCTTTTCCGTTCCACAGGGCGATAAGATAAGGCTTTTAGGAGCAGAAGTGCTGGGCCATTTTATAACTCCTACGTTCTCACGCGACTTTGGCGTTTCCGGTCACAGGCCTTGGCAACCTTGGGAAACTCTTGGTCTAAGGCCACTGAATTATACAGCACTCAGGAAACACCAGAATTTTGAGCGAGAGGTTCTCATATGGGTCAACAAATGAATGTCGGACGAGAAGGGCGCTAACTGCTTTCTGCAACTCTCATCTCCAAGCGCCGAGAAGCACGTCGGAGTGCCATTGATGCAAGAGGCAGGATGATTCAGCAGGGAACTCCCCAGCACGATGAAATGGCAGAGAAACTCCAGGGAACGTAGGAACTCGCACGATAAGCCCATTTCAACCACCGCCCATTCAGATGCTAATATCCCGCAGAACCCTTCACTTAGCGGCAAGTCCCACAAACGAAAACTAGATTAAATGGGAAATGGCGAGACTTTGTCTGGGTCGTTTAACACGTGAGAAAGCTCGAAATCTTTGATTGACACAATGTCATGAATACCTCACGGCGTACAAACCGCCTGTAATTGTACGGACTCCGTTGGAGAGAAAGCAAATACGGCTTGGAGCGGAGCGGAGCTGCGGGTCGTGCAGTGGGGTGGGGTGGATACTGTAGCTTGCTGGGCGATGGGCCAGAGCCGTGTTTGAAGTGCCCGAAGAACGGTGCCGCGGCGGCATTTTGCAGGGTACGGTGGTCGTCTGCGCATGCGGCAGAACTGTGTGCGTGGAAGGCGTCTGCGCATGCGCTGGCACACCGTGTGCGCGGAGGGTGTCTGCGCATGCGCTGGTACACCGTGTGCGCAGAGGGCGTCTGCGCATGCAGTGACATACCGACTGCGCGGAGGGTGATTGCGCATGCGCTGGCACACCGTGTGCGCGAAAGGCGTTTGCGAATGCAGTGCATCGTATGCGTGGAGGGCGTCTGCGCGTGCGTAGCATATCGTTTACGCGCAGGGTGGCTGCGCGAGCGGTGGCACATTGTGTGCGCGGCGGGCGTCTGTGCATGCGGTAGCACATTGTATGCGCGGAGGGAGTCTGTGCATGCGCTGGTCTGCCGGGTGCGTCGACAGCCGAAACGCGCACTGCGCCACTTCCCCTCGGTTGCATACACAGCGCTATCGGGCGTCTGATGGGCGAAGTGAGAGCACGGCCAGTGGTGCGGACTACCAACAAATAGGATTAGTTTTTTCACTTTACCGTGACACGAGCTAAACTAACAGTGAGGTCACCTCTTCAGTAAAGTGGATACTGAACTGTTTAATTTTGCATACAGTTTCATCAGTGCTGGATATTTACTCATTCAGCCGCACCATTGGCAAAACTGAACCAATTTCGAAATATTCTTTTTATAAAAGGAAGGAAAGTGTGATGAATTTACCAGAAATAGCAACGAAATATGTCTTTTCCATGATGATTCACTCACGAGCCTGCCCTAGAGCCGGGGTTACACACTGGATTCCAAAACTCTACGCGATTTCAAACTAGACTTGAGACGATAGATTTTCGAATACCGGAAACTCCTCAGTGTGTCTTGAAACGATTGCATCACGTAAGATAACTCTCATTTAATGCTCGGTAAAATTAAGTCCTCCGATAATTCCCCGCCTAATCAGATCCCATATTTCCTTAGTCGGACAGACTAAATGATAGGGCGTTGTTGTGTTCAATCCTGGCGACGAATACGGGAATGAAACAATTGTTCGTAACGTTGGGCGCCCCCATGGTAAATTCGAACTTACCTAATACAACTCCTGAAGGGGGTTAGTCAATGGACAAGTTTTCTGTGCACCCTGGTAGTAAACAACAACAATAACTTACACAATGCAGTGACCTTCTAGTAAGGTTCATACACCTTTTACACTGAACCCAACAAGCTTATATCTGAAGAAACTTCAAAAAAGTCTCCAGACAAAATATATTGTGCTTGATGTTGCGATTTCCAAGTATAAGTAGCAAAATATTTTGCAGAGAACCCATTCTACTTTTAGTAGAATGAGTGGTAATTGGCTCACATGCAACGATTAATAGTTTTATAATAAAAAGTAAGAATAATTAACAAGAAAAATTACAATACATTTTTGCGTCACATATAAAAATAATTGTGTTTTCTTTCTTCTGAATTAAATATAAACTCATTACCAATATTGACCTGAAGTTTACGACCAGTTTATGGGTAATAATTCTAGTTTGTATTGCTTCAAAACATATAATATAATATTTTAACGATTCTATTGACAATTTAATTGATTTATTGGACTTGGAAAGTACTTGAAATGTTCCATAATTGCTGTAATGTAACCATTAAAGTTGTTGAATACACGCAACTAAAATAGTCGCTAATAACTACCATGTCGATGCGACTATAAATAAACGTTAAAAAATCTTTGCTCAGGAATTTTCATTACTGCCAGCAACCTTCCTGAGAATTTATATGTCAACAAATTGAATTATCTCGTCATAAGAATGAGGCAAACGTTGATGTGTGGTTATTACTCCCAGGCACCTGGATGAATACGAATATCGCAAAATAAAACGAATGACTTACGATTGCTTTTCTTTTTAAAGCACTTTGTTTTAGTTTCAGTGACTGCGCGAAACAGCTTAAGATACGCAATTAATGAATTGACGGTGAACGGAGGTGGTGAGTGGGGGGGGGGGTGCCTGACAGAGCAGGCAGCGGTGCCAGAGGCCGCGCCGCCGTTGGCACGCGCGAACGCGCTCCACGGACGAGCGAGCGCCTGCAGCGCGCCGGGCGGCGAGGCAGACAGATGACGGCGCGCGCGGATTCACTTCCGCCTCTGGGTGAATCCGAGGGGAGGCGGAGTCGTGGAATCGTAGCAAGAATATTGTCCTCTCCAAAGTTAAAAAAAAAAGTTGCGTCCTGTTTAGCATACATGCTTGTCAGGGGGCTGTGGGCTGTTTAACTTAAGAATATTTCTAACATTGTTATTGCACCGCTCTGTAGAAAAATCCACACCGAACATTTTTCGTTAGTTTTTCTTCTGTTCAAGAGCGTTTTTCTTTGTTCCCATAAGAGTACAAAAGATAATACTTAATTATTCGATAATAATCGAAATATATAATATTTTAAGGTGACTTGAATTTGCCTTTGGTCAAAAGTCTTGAGTTCCATCTCCGGACCAAAGAATCATAAGCATGCACACGGGGGCTGTGTCCCCCTAAAATTTCTGAAAGGGGGACCGTCGCCGGACGCACTAAAACATTTTATGTCCGTAAATATGTTCACTAATTGATTTCCTCCTTTTTTAACCTGATAATTGTGGGATGTGTTTGACATTTGATAAAGAGGTTATTCAATGCTCTTTGTAAATGGATCAGCATAAAATCATTTATATTTAATTGTATAATTAAAGTTAAAATTATATTTCCCTTGTTTGATTGCTTTATTTTTGAGTAAAATAAAGTGTCATAAGTAAATAAAAACGTTTAATGGAAAAGGGGCTCAGAAATGTAATACTCTCTTGTTTTAATTTGAGCACGCCTATGTAAACAGCTGAGGTTTTGCTCGCTATATCCCGCGGTTTAGAGGTTCTATTTTTTTTGAGTTTGCGAGAATTCAACTCTCTGCTCACTTTTATATCCATTTTCTACTGAATAATGAATAAAGGGTTGTGTAATGTTGATGTGTAATTATTCGAGGTATGATTTATAAAACTGCACATCAGTTAAGGACTTAATTTGACCACGATATAAATACATTATAAACTACCTCAACAAGAAGATAAAATGAGCATGCTGCAATATGGACGGGGAGCATGAAACTCTGTGGTAATTAAAGATACGAGACCAATCACGCCAGTGCGTGTTGGTATCACAAGATCACGAAGTCACCAGTTCTTGATGCGACGACGTAACACGTTCCAGACGAACATGGAACGAGAGGTGATACAGTTGGGAAGTAGGTCGTGAACGTAATATGCCCTGCGTTCTCACGTTTCCTCCAAAATTCCGAATTCATAACGGTGAACAAGGGAAGGACTATACAACGCTGCCTAGGGCAAATAACACCAATTACGAGTAAACTCGGCGAGCGCGAGTATGTTTCCTTATACCTACGATAAAAACAATAAAGGTTTCTGAGACCAGATTTACATTCGTATTGTATAATATGGCGTTGCAACATAAGAATGATAAACCAAACTGAATTAACCGCTCATAATTATAAAGCCACCGATTAGAAAAAAAGGAAAAGTTTTCTAAAAATTTGTAAATCTAATTTTAAAGAATTTGTAAAACGTAGGGAAGTACAAGACAACACTGACAAACGCATAAGATGATAGAAGATTTCTTCCTGATTATGTTAGAAACTCATGCATCAAACGTGCCGCTCCCATTAAAAAAGCACGAATAAAATAGTAAATAAAACATGCCAACTGTGTCAAGTAAAAATGTTCAAAGAGGAAAACATTCACACAAATATTACAGAAAGTTCTTGGAAGAACCTAAGTATAACCTGAAATCAAATTGTTAAAGAATTGTTAAAAAAAACGAAGGTTCAATCAATATATGTTTTGCCTTCGTTTTTATTACTAGGAAATCACATCATTAAATGACATCCAACCAGCGTTTTCCGGGACGCTTCGGCCATTACCCGGGATGACTCTATTCGAGTCATAACGACGCACGGGCAAAAGAAAAACAAGCATGCTCGTTCCGGACAGTGTGTCGCAACTCGGCAACATAGGCAAGATGCCTCTATTGGACGAACCACCGAAGTCAACAAGCCTCTTATAAGAGGTCGAGCAGCCCACGCCCCTAGAAGGCATTCGCTTTTATTGTGTGCTGACGTCAACGTTTCCTTGCAGTGGTTTAAACCCAGGACATTGCACATTAACGCTACAAACCATAATTTTGAAACAAGCATGTATTAAAACTGGAAGGTAATATGATATCAAATTATTATTATCTTTATCAATGCAATATTTCCGGCATAACTAATACTGATTGCATTTTATGAGATGTTTTTATTATGCACAACGCTGATTGACTTCTTCTGTGCAGCGCGTTTTGTGAAATGAATAGTTTTATGAATTTTATTTCTTTAATTTTAATATTATAATCTATATTCAAAATAATGTAATTTTATTATAATATTGTGCTGATGTAGGGAGCTAACTAACTTTTCAAAATGTAGAAGTTTCAAAACAGAAAATTTATTGAAATAAATAGTCATAAAAAAAGTTGCAAGAAGAAAGTATTTGCGAAGAGAAATCTAGGCTCAAATCATTTTTCTATCCCCTTTGAAAGATATGACTGTCTGTGAACCACGTACAATATTATTTTAGACTTACGTCATTGATTATGATTGCATATAGTACATTATCACGAGAGGTTATCGAGATTTATCATGATTACTTCACAGCAACATTTCGCTCCCCAGCCGGCAGCAATTTTCAGCAGGAGCATTTGATCACTATCATTCTCTGCTGATTAATGTAGTCCGGATTTTGCGGGCCTGCAAATTGAAGTATCTAGATAACCAACAGTACCTTAAATGGCACTTTACTTTGTTGTTCATGAACAAGGATTGCTCAAAAGCTCTGGGAGGAAATTATGTGGTTTTCCTTCTCAGGACTGCTACTCAGCTACTTTATTTCTCATGCCCACTGTTCACAATTATCTTGAAATATTTTAAAAGTTGGTGCGGAAATGGTAACGAAAAATAATGAATGTTTTTCTTATAAAGATGCTTGATTGTATGGTATATTTTGTATATTTGAATTCTTACGTGAAACAATTGGAGCAAGACACATACAAGGTTGGCAACATCTTATCTGTAAGAATAATTTACATTAATTGATTCTTGTTGAAGAAATAAGAACAATATTTTCTACATGTGTAATATTAACCACTGTGTCTAAGCTCCCTCATATAAATTCAACCTCCCCTGGTAATGCGTGGTAGTCATCTACATAACGCTCATAACTCTTGTTTTACAGTTGCGCATAACGTAACATTCTTGAAAGTACCGCGCTCAAGATCTAAAACAAAAATATGCGTACAGAAAAGAACGTCTTCTCTGTTTCTGCTACAACGCCCTGTAAATGAGACTAGGTAAAGACAAACGTGCAAAGCAGCCGCGCAAATAGAGCAACGGACACGTTCGTTGACGGAAAGAAACGGCACTCACAGAATGATGCGTCAGTGAGAAAAACGAGGTTCGAGACAAAGGCTGTCACGAAGTATCTCAGATGAAAACAATCCATCTCAAGTCAGAAACCATGATTTCCACCATACTCAAGCCCAAAAAGCTCTAAACAGATACTACACGGTATTTGATTTTTCTGAGATTCATTTCACAACTAGGAAATATAATTCATGCCCAGAGAAAATGATTTAAGTAGTCCAAATTAAGAAAAAAAGTTTTTAATGTATCACACTAAAACGTTCAGCGAATTTCTCTAGCATTACTATTGAAGACAATAATTTCTTTTTATTCTCAGGCTTAATTTCTTATATTTCTTCTTTATTACACCTATTCTCGCATCCTGTGTCTCGGGCGCATGTGAAAAGGCGAAAAGTTCTGGAGGGATGCCCAAAGGAGGAAGAAGGGTGAGCGGCAGCCCTAAGAATGGAGTGGAGACGGGATGCAGAGGGAATGATCACGCGCGAGCTCGTTGTTGGAGCACGGCCCCAGCCGTCGCTCGCCTGGAATTGTTTGGGGGACATTATGGAAACGAGCGATCAGAAGAGACGGCATCGAGAATTCTCATCCAGGCAATGGTTGATTTCGATTCAGATGAATCAAAAATTCGTCACTGGCAGGATTCGAACCTAGGACCACCTAGTCTCGTAAACTTTGGTTTCGAAGTCGCTTCGTACATGGTACGTCATTGCAATTATTATTTTATGTAGGTTTCAACATGTTCGACCCATACATATATGAATATAAATATATTTATATACGTATTTAATGTACATAATCACTGTATTATACTTACAATTAATGTAACCATTCTTTTATATATTATCCATTAATTTAACTTTGATTGAACCATTCATCATTACTTTGAATCTCATTGGAGTCATTCACTCAGATTATTTTTTAGAGCTTCCGAAAAGTGATTTATCTTAAGTTTGTATTTACATCTTATTTGATTGAATTAGGAATTAAATATTCGTTTTTAATCCTTTTCAAAAATTACCGACATTCAATGTAGGTACATTGTACTTAAGTACAATTAATTACTGTTTGTTAACAACAAACAATAATTAGGAAAAAATCATAGTCCTTGTTACTTCTGGTAAATTCCTCACACTTTCCTTTCGGCGCGACTTATAAAAAACTAGATTTTAAAAGTGGATCAGTTTCGCCGGGAGAGCGGCTAATTCAATAAGTATCCAGCACTGGAGAAAGTAAATGAAAAAAAACGAGACCGTCTCCACTTAAGTGAAGCGATGGCAACATTCACTATTAGTTTAGTTCGTATCACGATAAAGTGCGTTAATTGACAGCGACTGAGAGATTGTGGGGATTGATTAAACAGGGAATTCTCGCAGGATTTAATTTCAATTCACATTTAATTAGGGATCTTTTTCATATTGAAATCGTAACCGACACATTGAGGATTTTCCAGCCTTCAAAAATCAACAGCTCCAAGTGTGGTTTGAAGACGCAAACTTGCGTTTTGGAAACCAGCGTGTAATCCCCACTGGAACGCAGGCTCCTGAGTGAATATTCATCATGGAAAATCATAGTTTGTTGCTTTTATCACACTTTTCTTCCAGGGCGTCTGCTAAATGATTTCAAAAGTGGATCAGTTTTTTCCACAAGAACGGCTAATTCATTTACAATTCAATAAGTGTTTAGCACTGCAAAATGTAAAAAAAATGAGAGTGTCCGCTTGTATGAAGAGATGGTAACATTCATTATTAGTTTAGCACGTATCACGGTGAAGTGACAAAATTGAAAGCATGGAGACATTGAGCTCAGCGCACGGAAAATAGTGCTGTTGTACTACAACGGTGAAGAGAGAAGCCTTGTTATATAATTGAGAAGTACATCAACCCACACCAGCAATTTACATGTGAGAAATCAACAGTTCTTGATACAGTCTCGTAAAGTTTTCGGACAGGCTTTAGTCCCTCGTTCCTTTGGAACAAAGTAAACAGAATGACGTAGTTATTGTGGAAAAAGTCCGTCTTTGTAGAAAACAAGCAATTTTAAATTCTAATCATTCGAGAAATATTTTGTAACGGAACATGACACGTTATTTCTATAATGTTGTTTGAAGGGAGACACGGACAGTTAAATGATGACTATTGAACACAGGAGGATAATCTGCTCTTTCATGATTTACTCGTTAAAAATGTGTTGGTGGTCATAATAGCGGAACTGGAATAAAATGAATTCATACTCAAGGTTCTTTCCAAATTTACCCTTGTTCACATTAAATACTCTTCTGGAAACAAAAACCGGGGCCATCATTTTTTTCAGTCCTTAACGAAATGAGTAGTGATCAGACTAACAAAGAATCAATGAAACAGAAAAATGTTTCATTGTATGCAAAAAATTGTATTAATGTCATAATTAATCCAACTCAGCTTCATTGAGAAGTGTGTCTCCCCTTAATATATTTAGATTTTTACTCAAAAAGATTAATTCAATGGTGCTTCCGGGCGCTTCAACTAATATGACTATTAGTTCCATAAGTGTAGTGAATGCTATATCGCGATAGATGGCAGTATTACCCTTCTGTTAGAACGTCCGCAGACCTACACATCGGCTTGCAAGAGGTTCTCCGCCCAGGTATCTCCGTCAACGGGGCACCGCCCCAGTAGGGACAAGCTCTAAGCTCCCAACCGGTCTCGCGGCATGAGTGGTAGTGTAGTGCTTATTATTGTAGGTGTGTGGGCAAGGGATAAAGATAGGACAAGGAAGAGGAAGGAAAGATCGCGCGCGGTCCGTGTTCCGTGTGTTAGGGTACTGCTCCGGTACTCATCTGGGGTCGATTGTAGAACGAGAAAACTTCCATTCAGAGCAGACAGTACTAATATTCTTCTCCAGACAGAGCTTGAATTCGACCTAGTACGAAGTTAGGGTAAAAAATCCGCCATTGTCGAGGCTCGAACCCTATGACTTCCAGTTCAACGATGCTGCAGTGGCAACGTCTGTAACCCTGAGATACCTCCGCCGGTGTGCTCAAGCAGCTTTTCACATTCCCCCTCCAAGGATCTCTTAGCTATCGCAATTTTTGTTCGCTGCGGTGTACTTTTGCGGCGTGGTTGCTGGCCGGACGGGTGCCTTCCGAAGAGCGCGAGGCGAGGCGAAGCGAGGCGGTTCGGGTGGGGTCCGCGGGCACGTCTGGCGCTGCGGTCGCGTTCTTGTCCCGGCCACCGCGTCGCGCCGGCTGCCCCGCCCCCCGAGAAAGCCCGGCGAGCGAGTGGAAAGCCCCCGAAAAACGCGCCGCCGCGCCGCCCGGGCCGCGGCCGCTGCTGGAAAGCGTCAAGCAGCGCTGGCTGCTCCGGCCAGGCCCCCTTGACTAGCAATGCCTTGTCTTTCCTTGCCTCCATCTTTATTATCTCACGTCTCCGGGGAGAACCGAAATACGGCGGGTGGCCACAAAACCGTTCGGGATGGTGACAACTCAAAAACGTAACGCAAGCAGAACAATTGGCACAGTTGACTGAAAAATCAAGTAGGCTATAAAGACGCTTTCAATTCTGGGCCCATGTTTTGGCCGAAATACTCTTGATTGAGGTTAATCGCGTTTTATTGTAATCTGAAATAATTATTTTCGAATTCATGTGATATTCAGAATATACGCACTAAAAATAATTAAGAATTTTTTCTATTAGTTTAATACATTTTATATAAAAGTCATTAATTACGTCACGGCTTATTAGATTTAAAGCTAGATTAGTTTCAGCAAAACGTCCTCAGAGGTCTGGGGCCTCTGTGTTCATAAGAAGAGTGTTCATAGAGTGTTTCTCCTTATAATGATTTTTACGTTTGAATACGTTAATTAAATACAAGCATAATTTTGACTGAACAATATTACAGAGATATATTTTATGAGCGATCGATAAAAGTTAAAACTACGGAAAGTTGTACGACTAAATGACAGTGGCGTCTCTTCGCTGACATTCGTCTTTTCGGTGAAATGTGTAAAACACAGAGATCAAAAGCGCATCAAAACGCCACGAGCACCCAAGCGGATTCTTGCTCCATCCGCAAAATGCACATAACCTCAGAAAGGTTAATTGTGCTGGCTCGTGGAAGAGGAGGGAAATGGGCGAAGGACGAACCGACGAGCCGGAGAGCGGAGCGGTAGCGGGGCGAGTGTGTGGCGGGGAAACGCGCGGGAACCGTTGGGCGCGGGCCGCGGGTGTACTTGAAACAGGTGACTCGCGCGGCGCGGAATGCGGGCGCGCGCGTGACGGAGCTAAGGTCGCAGCAGCCGACACTCGCCCAGGTGGAAGGGAACCGGCCAAGGAAACAAAAGCCGATTCGAAACAATACGGCGAGGAAGAGAAACATTTGGTGCCGTTTTCGAGAAAAAATTGCAAATGTTTTTGAGGCTTCACATAAAGTACCATCAAAAATCGAAATACCCGTTTGAAATTACCAAAGCCTTGAGATTATTTAGATCGAGTGGGGAATACCAATTTTGAAGAAAATCGGCTGAACAGTTTAGGCGCCAGCGTCGACCATGGACAGACGGACAGACGAACGCTTTGCCGTCAATCGATTTTTCGGTATTAAGACCATCAAAACATGGATTCTGGCTACACCACTTGTTAGAGGTTTTTTCCTAAATTTAGCAACAGAATTTATCCACACTTTTTTTGTTACCAGAGCCTGGTAAAAACAGTTTTTCGGCCGAAAATTCGCCGTTCTCCGGCGCACGATTACATAACTTACTCTTAATACGAAGAACTACGTAATGTGAGAAAGTAAAAAGGAGTAATATTGAAATCAGATGCCATTTGCCAAATGTAACCAGCAACCAGAAAAAACATATTGACCTTTGTCCGATAGAAGAAATCTCGTTTTAAAAATTTTTCATGTGCAAATGAATATACACAATAGTCAAAAGATAACAGTAGTCACCTCATTATTTTCACTTCTATCTGAATATTCATAAAATTCAAAATTCGTATAAATACTCATATATATATATATATATATATATATATATATATATATATATATATATATATATAGATCAAAATTAAACTCAAGATAATAATAATATAACTCTTCTCTTTATTTATTTCTTTATGTGTGAAGAAAAATAAACGTAAAGAAGAAGAAGAAGAAGAAGAAGAAGAAGAAGAAGATAAGAAGGAAATTTGGCTGATTATCGCCAGTTCGTAAAGATGCTTCTGATTGGTATATATGTGATTCATAATATGGACAAAATTCTAAATTATTTTTTAAATGCAAGGGAAAAATATAAATTAGATATCTACAAACTGATTTGCCAATCCCGGTAGTCGAGATAGCTTAGGCAGTAGTGCTGTGGTTGTCTTGGACTGAAGGATCGCGGGTTCGAGTCCAGCCTCGGGCATGGTTGTGTTTGTGTGTGTCACTGTGCGTCTTTGATTGCCTATTTCATCATTATCAATTCACCTCATCCCCCAGGGCTAACAATCCAGGGTGTAAACACGGATTCAACATGAAAATGCTGACCCCCCCCCCATAAACGGCACGTGCACCCTCGATAAACATTACTGAGCACGTGGGTTGCACGTTCGTGTCGTCCCGAGACGGCCAATTCGCGAACCCCCTCAAACAAACCTGATATTGCGTTTATGATTTTCACATGTCCGCAAAACGTGTCCGCATGACGTGTCACAAAACGGAACCTTCCTAAAGCAAAAAGGAAGCAACAGGAACTTTCAGTGTCAATCATAAGTTGACATCCTTACACTCTATTGATCACATAACTAACAACATTATATGACCGTAAGGAACAACTTTCATGTGAGCTTTATAGCAATTGCGAAACTGTGTTGTGCACTATACCAAAAGAAGCATTTCAAGCGTTTAATAAAGAGGTTGCTTATTGCATCAAAGATAGACAATTGGTGATTCATTTGATCTGCTGCCGTACAAGGGAGAGTAAACAAATTTTCATCGCGCAAGACGTTTTAAAAGTTCAGGCCTAATCCACAATTATGGAGTCTGGAATTTTGTTATGAATAGAAGACATATCCTAAGTCGAAATTATGATACCAACGTTTTTTTCACCAATTTTTTACCTGACACCTTCCGAACATTTTTCCTTAATTTTTGCCAGTTTCGGATGTTGGTAAAGACATAGCGTTTTCCATTCGCCGCACTGGTGCGCACCCAGTGCGCACTCAGGGCAGCTTTCGTGTTCCATTCGACCGCTAGGGCGCACCAGCGCAAAGAAGCACATGTTCCATTCGCACAAACGTCGAATTCATAACAATTCAGGCAAAAACCTTCACGTTCGAAAACTACGGTGTGGTCTTATGCCTTTTGTGGGCGAGCAACTAAATGAAAAATGACGTTCTTTTCTCGCGATAAGGACTCATTTTTAAGGAAAGTGACCTCCATCGTTTAATATTTGCAGTTAAGCACTGAGTTGTCCGGTACCCAACCTTAGCAAAAATCTTACGCGAATGGAGGGAATGTGCGGTCTACATGTAACTCCTGACATCGTTGCCGGCAGACACCAGGAGATGGCAGCAATAGGGAGAGCGAATGCTATTTGGGCTGGGAATGCCAGAGGTACATGTCTCTTCCGCATTGCTTCTACAATAATACTTCTCTAGTGCCTTCAGGTTATATAATACTTCCCAGTATCTGATTCTATTTGACACAAAAGTACATAAGAACACTTGTTTGATATGATCAAAGGGAAATAATATTTTCCGCCGCCGCCCAAAACATTCAGCGAAGGTCGGTCAAAGAGGTCACTGTCGCAACGAAATGACCACTTAATGACTCTAGGCGTTGGAGACTGATATTCGACAAGATCCCGGAAGATTCATCTTCATCAACATTAGTTCTAGCTGGTTGGGTGGCAGTTATTTAGACTGCAGTGCAGGTCTGAACGATTTTCATCCAACACGATCATGAGAACGACGTACGTAGCTTGCTTTTCAATGAGCTTCTTTGACATTAAGAAGATCACAACGAACTATCCCCCGGGTGTCAAGAGGCCTACACATGAACATGTTTAGCATAGGAGCCCTGGGGACATGGGGCGGAAGAATTTAACTGTCCACATACCAAGCTTTAAATGTAACGGTGAAATAATGGGAAATATATATAGTCGTTGGACAAGAAACACAATTAGCCTATCAGAAAAAACGTCATTTTTTAATTAAGTGGAGAAACGCATAATAAACTGTCGTCCTCAAAAATAAAACTTTCTCATACAATATGAATTTTTGACTTGTCACTTTTCTTGTGCTACGGCATTTCAATGTTTTACATATTTCGCTTAAAAAAAGAAATAGGCCGCTCTTGAAATGTTTACATAATAAATATTTGGACGTTATTTATAATATCAATATTATAAATAAATTTATTTACGTAACTAGTACAGAAAGTGAGTATTTTGCATATGAGTGAAATGTTGACGGGCGAGACGATGAGCCGAGTCCGGTATTTGAAAATGAATATACCATAGACGTTTTCGTAAGAGTTGCGAATTTAATTTTTTAGAACGAAATCAAAGAAAACCACACTTTATTCACACACAACACAATTCGCAGTTGTTTTACATGTTATGACTTCTTTGCGATACTCGCACGGCGAAGTCTATTTTACCATATACTTAATAAAAAGAACACTTTCCAAATAATAAACAATGGAGGCAGGTGATAGTTTCCGCGCTCAAGTGCTGAAATATATATTTGTAGTATTATTGCTTTATTACATTTTATCCTTTTAGAAAAACATATCGTTCATGGACTGTAATACACTTACAACTCGAAAAATGAAGTTCTGAACATCAAATTTAAAGTATGTTTTGAAATACAGGTGTCGCGCACGTAATAATTGATGGATTACGCAGTAATTGTTTCTAAAATGTTTTATATGCGTTTAGTTAATTATAAATATTCATTTTCAGAAACTAACAGTCAAAATTAGCATTTTTCGAGTTCTGCAAATGTGGATGATGATGATGAATGATATTTTTTAGTCTCATTCATTACATGCTCGTAAGTTCCAAGCTTCTAATTTTTCTCTTAAATGATAATTCAGTAGTTAATAATTTCTATGCATTTAATGAAAGAATTTTTTTAAACAGAAATTCTTATCATAAGCTCAATATTTTTTTTCTTTTGTCAATACTCTTTTTCTCCTTAAATTAAAAATATTTATTGGCGCCGAGTTCAGTATACTTCAGAGTAAAGATTTTGGCGATGTGGACTACAAATATTAGCACAGGAGTATTAAATATTTTTCTTAGGTAGTTCACACAGCATATCACAAAAACTTAACATTTTCATGTATTTGAAGATCAAACGTCTGAATACTGCAATAAACGACCCTCATTAGGTACGAGGAAAAGCATGTATAGGATACATGTGCACCGACTTGGAGTACAGTGGATTAGCATGGGCGTTGCAACGCGGAGGTCACAACGGCGCGGCGCGGCGCGGCGGCCGAGGGCGCCAGGGCGCGCGCGAGGCCCCGTTAGAGCTCGACCTCTAGGGCTGGCAGCACTCCGGAACATCCTTCGCGGCCTTGGCCTCGCTCACCTCGCCACGCCCTGACCCGCCCCGCCCCACTCCGCCCCGCCCGCCCCGCCCCGCCCCGCCCCGCCCCGCCCCGCCCCGCCCCGCCCCGCCCCGCCCTCCCTAGAGCAAACTCCCCGCGCTCTTGCGGTGTGACAGAAATCCCTCCCGCTTGTTTGGGTAATCGACTATTGTCAGATTTAAATATAGTGAGATATGACAGATGATGCGTTTATCCAATGGAAAGCTCGATTATTAAAAATTAATGTCATAAAGAAGCTTCCGGTTGGTGAAGCTTCCGACCGCGCCAGATGGTGATCTGTTACATGTTAGTATATTTAAATCAGACAATAATAAAATGTGCAGGCTCTGCACTCTCAAAGACTTCAATGAACTTCAAATAACGAAGAATAATCAATGTATAACAATACAATCCTTATAACTTGTCTTGTTGATAACGGGTGACATGCAATCAAACGAAAAAAAATATGGCAATCTCGAATTAAGAAGCCAAAAACCAAATGAGAATAGGCAGAATTCATCGAATTCTCTTTAAAAGAAAAGCGTAATATTGTTACTCAAGTTGAATCGCAAAAAAATATTTGCTTTCTCACAACCTAAAACAGTACTCGGTAAATGTCAGTACAAAGATGCATTGTTTCTTTTAGCATAAAAGCATCTAGTATATTAGTAAGTATGAAATTTGTCAGGATTAATGAGATCATCGTAATGTTCAGGCCACTGGCAAGACTCCTTGTTTTTTGCCGTTTTTCCTCGCCCACAGTTGAAGGGCATGGATAGTAACAAAATAAGCCACATCAGAAACAGGAAACCTCCCGATATTCGTAAATATCAATATTTTGATTTTAGCCCAAGTGACAGCATAGTGGCGTATCTAGATACAATACGCACTATCTTGTTCGCATTTATGAAGGACTTGGAAAAGTAACTTGACAAGCTGCACGTTGACTAACATCGAGATATTCACATTTACTATTCGCTGGAGACTTCTTGTGACTGATGTGACTTCTCCTGTCACTGCTCGATGACCTTCAATTTAATCTTGTTAAACAAATTTTGAGACGAAATTGTCGATTTAAACAAGCGGACGTTTCATGAACGATTCCGGTGTCGCAAGTACTCGCGATCAGGTTCTTATGCAATGGCACATTTTCTCAAGTTGCAGCCAATTATGCTTTAGCAATCAGCAAATACTCGTCGCGGTGAGAAGACAACTTTCTTGCCAGATCACGGAGGTTAATCGGCATCGGAAGGTGCTCTTACCCAAAAGATCCGGGAACTCACAGCTGCCAACATTTTCATCAGAGAATCTTGGACAGGTAATAACTGCAACGTCAACACTTTTCAGACTCAAAGTTGAATGACTTGTAAGATGACTCTGGCATGAATGATATCGTACGTCTGAGAAAATATACAGAATGCTGTTTAAAAGACAATTAATAGCGCTATCGAGAAACAACACATATTATCGTACCGGAGTGAATATTTCCTAAAAATATATCTAAATGTAAAATTGTTGAATTAAACGTACTTGTACGTAGTTTCCATGTGTACATGGGTCTCTGCACTTTCACTGAAATTCTAACCCAAGACGTTGTGTAACTAACATCTGCGTGAACCAGACGCTGATTGACGGAGAAAATCAACTTTATTATCCAGACATATGGTCAACATATACATATGCCCAGAAAATAATCCATAGATAATCAACAATCTCCTTTAACACCACCACTAATGCGGCGGGCAGTGACCGAATCTCGTAACCACCACCATTCGACCTTCAAGCCAATATCATCACGCTTCTTACAAAGCCATTATTATCCTTTTTGCCCCCGAAGCAACTCTTAATCGCTTCATGTCTCAACCGTTCTGCTTCTCCGAACACCACCTGCTCCCGTCCGGCCGGAGCCTTATGCCCCTTCACCGCCCTTCCCGCCCCGCCTCCAGTCGCGTGGCTCCCACGCTCTGTTGCGCCAGCCTAGCCGCCTCCGGCCGGACGCCTGGGTCCTTTGACCCCCTGCAAGGGTCCGCGGCGAGGCAGCCAGCGGTGGGGGGCGGGGGCGAGGGCACGCAATTTGTGCTGGACGCTGCCGCGGCGGCGTGGTCGCCTCGCAGGAGCAGTCTGGTCGGGTCGGGGGGGGGGGGGGGCAGACAGGCGGACTTTCGAAGCCGCGGTATGCGGACCACTTTCACCGCCGCGCTCGCTACGTAGGGTCTGCGGAGGCGGAGGTCCTGCTGGTAACGGCAGTGTCGATGGCAGAGATGTTGGGGATGGTGACTCGGAGAGGCGTTGGAGGAGACCTAGACGAGGAGAATGGCAAGATGTTGGGATGAAGATCTTGTTATAGTGGAAGCGAACGTCTTCGCTGCTGCTAATGGGATGGTAGAGCAGTCAAGAGATTTATGGCGTAACGCAAAATGCATCAACTGCCCTTTCGGGTGTAAACCTGAGCGACTAAAACGCGTGCCGCCCAGTGCGGTTTGCCTAGGATCAAATGACAATGATAGATAATATCTCAAACTACATTTTACGACCGAGACACTGAACAGCTGGGACGCGGTTATCCAATCGGAAGCTACGGCACCACTCAATTTTTGAAATTGAAGCTCCCGGTTCAGTAACCGCGTCTTAGCTGATCAAACAATTCGCCGTCTTTTTTAATCGGAGAATACATCAAAACCTATTTTGTTGAGAGCACATCCCGACCCTTCCCAGTGCCTTTCAATATGTTGAATCATGCAGTATCTTTCCGACAATAAGTAAATTGAAGGTTAGTTCATGGGTCTTGTTCAATGGAAAGCAATAATACTAGTTATTTGTTTCCCAACGTTTCGGGAAAGTTATTTCCATCATCAGATTTTGAAGAAAATAAAAAATAAAAATAAAAAAACACCCTCCAGGTTTTTGGTGGGTTTTTGGTTGAGGACCCTGATGGAAATAAATTTTCCGATACGTTGGCAAACAACTAAATAGTACTATTACTTTCCATTGCCCAAGTCTCCCGAAGCAGCCTTCTTCAACAAGCTGAATGTGGTCTATAGACGAGGAGGCAGGGCAAAGTGACAGAGGCGGCTGCGGCGGTCGCAGGAGAAACCACTCGTGCGGAGGGAGCACCTGCACACGCACGCACTCGCGCTCTGGGGAGGGGGTAGGGGCGGTGAGCGGCTCCTGCGAGAGGCGCAACTGGAGCGTGCGCTTGCAGTTGGAGGGCTCGGCCGCTCGCCGCTCCTGCACAGATGCACATCTGCCACACACGAGCGCCACTGATCCGAATTAGAGGCCGCCTTAGAGACGTTCCACTGGACGAGCGTGTGTATACACGTCTGAGGGGAAGGCATACAAATGGAAAGTCGATGGATGAGATTGCGGATCGCTACCGCTCACATAGTTTGTGTCGGAAATTTGTATGGCCCCCATATCCCCATAAGCCGACAAATTTTTATTCAAATTAAAACGATTAACGTATGTTAATTGCATCACATCCAAAGGAGTATTCCCATTAAAAATACACATTTATTTTATTTCAAGCAAACTTCAGAACAAGAAATACTTTCTGGTCCTCCTGGTGTCCAGAGTTTCTGTGTTTGAACTTTAAAGTTCATTGTAGTTCTTACATTTCAACAAATTCATAATACTTTCTCGAGGTATATATGACTAAATGTATTGGGCGTTTCTTGATATTGGATTAAAATAGCATTAGTTTCATAGAGATCAGGACTAAAAGTGCTATAGTTTATTATGACGAGCAAATGCAAGTCACAACGCATTTCTGTATTGCAATCTAAAGATAAGCGTTCTTTGCAATTAACAATTACAATTATTACTGAATGTAATTGTATTGAATTGAATCGTTTCTATTAGAACGTTTTCAAAGAAAACATTTAAAAATTGCAATCCCGCCCACGATCTTCTCATTTTTCCCAGAGTATCTGCAATGAATGAGGAAAGGAGTCTCCATCGCATCTGCACAGCAAACCACTTATCGCGTCCTAAAGCCCGCGCACTCAGCAACCCGCTCCAGAACAATCCATTGCCTGCTGAAAGCTCCCATCTGAGTAAGCCGTCAGCGGATTATCGCAATCACAATCCGCGCTCGCCCTCTTTCGCATCGCGCGTGCGCCGTCGCGTGCCGTCACGCAGCCCGGGGAATCCCCGCCGCCGCCGCCGCCACTGCCGCACGCAGCCTCCGTGGCCTGGGAGCAAAAGTGATCGCTGCCCGCGTGGTGCACAATGCCCCTACACCGCTCCGAAATGAGCCGAAAGGCCCACGCAGACTTAAAACCCTAAACTGAATAGGCTGTTTAATGCTGGATAAGACGAAACTCTTAATAGTATATGTTACATTTTAAACTCTTTTCGTAAAAATACATCCACGAGGAAACTATCGAGCCCCATAAAAATATTACAATATTAAATATAATTGATCGAAATAAATATGAAAACGAAACTTGAAAATATATTTATTGTGCCACAACGTTTAAAAGTGCAGTAATCTCGGTTTTCAAATCAGAGTTAAGTCTACTAAATTTGTTTGTAGCGTTAATGAGAAAGTTAACATTATTTCTACAAAACGATTATGAACAAATGTAAGATTTTATTTAAAGAATTATTGTGGGCTCCCCATTCATGGGAGGCAAGAAAGACGTGCTTGGTCTCCTTATATATTAACCCACGTCTGCCTTCTAATAAACGTGACGTGACGTGATTTAAAAGCGTCGAAAGGAGATCATGAAAACGTTACATATTTATTTGAAATTCTCAGGAATTTACTTGATAATCTGAAATTATTTTTAATCATTTAAATATGTGACATGAGCTCAGTGAGAAATAATCATAAGTCACACTTATTCAGTTTGAGAAACGGTTTGATTAAGTTTGGGGAACGCATACTAATCAATAGATGGTCAAGAGAGTTTGGTGTTTTGCTGCCACATGGCTAGAACATGAAAACTGAGTATGAATCGGAAACGGAATCGTAGAACAGTCAACTTTAAAAAATCAAAATTAAGGTATATGACCGACCCCTTGGTGCATTAGGGACCTAGCTGCTTCCTGTCAGCTTTCCGTTTTCGAAAGAAAAGCTCAGGCAGGCCCAAGTATGCTAGATACGGTGAAGAGAATACGCCATGCTCGCCACATATCTTCCTTTCCCCCAGATGTGGATGATCAATAAAAACAGAGTTCAGGCTTGGGAACACCGACAGCCTGCAAAAGTCGGATTCATCCGACACTTTAATTCCAAACACGTACATAAAATCTCTAACTCACCCATTCATTAGCATTTTTCGGTCGTCAAACTTCTTCAAAAAATTACTGCTAAAAAACGGGAGCTTAGATCGAGTCGCGGTTTACGCCGCCGCATTTGATTTTAAATATAGAATCCAGGAAAAAAATCACCGTAATCCACGTTAAATTTCGCAAAATTGCACTCCCCTGAAAGCAATCCGGAGCCTTGAACGGCGTCGCCGACGAGCCCATCGCGTTGGGGGCCCTCCCAAACGTAGGAACCAGCGCATCTACAGTTCTCGAGCCATACACTGATTTTTAGCGAATTTTTCGAATTCGCGTCATTTGGACCCACTGCAAGCCGCTCTGGCGAACATTACCCGCTCGCAGGCTCTCTCCGCGCACGCGACCGCGCACCCGCCGCCTGTTGTCGCGCGGCGCCGCCTCGAGGAAGGCGCGGATTCGCGTGACCGCACGCCGCGTGGGAACGTGCTTTAGTTTCTCCCACTCGGCGCAAACGCACGTGAAGGTTTCTTTCCGCGACGATTGTATAAATGACACGGCTGCCGGATTTACTGGAAATGCCTGCGTGAAGGAATGTGGCGGTGCGTATATTTATGGTCGAAGTCTCCTCGCCGCTTTTTACGTTTTGGTTTGCGTGGTTTGAATTAATAACGGAATGGATTTTTTAAAAAAATAGTCCACTTTCATTCCATATAAATATTACATAATAACATCGGAATATTTAAATAAGTGTAGTGCGTTGTATGTCGTACGTTTAATTTTTTATTCAACTGAAATTATTAGGGGTTTCGCAAAGGTGATATTTTTTTCAGCTCTATAACGACAATTGTGGATTCGTAGAGCCAGTTTGGAGAAGCTGCGTATTAGTTTGTAGTAGTTTAATGAAAATTACAGAAAAGGAGAAGAAAAAAAATTGAAGACTGTGCATCCAAACGATACAGGTGATAAAAAATATCTTGTTGCCTTGGCGTGAGACCTTATTAGTTACAATTACGTTACGTAAATTGAGTGTCGTGCGTGGCAGACGAACGTCACGTCGATCCACATTAGTTCCCTCGGCTTCCAACCGGCCCAACCCGGCCAGCAGCATTCAACTCCAGAGCGTAACGAATACCGCCGTCCACCACGTAACCAAAGCATCCTCTCCTGTGGCGGTAAGTGGTAGGCGCGACTGGGCAGCAGGCGTGTGCATGCCGCGCATAGCTCCGCCGCGGCGTTGTCTTCCGCTGCCCGAAAGCAGGCCATCGCCGCCGCCGCCGCCGCCGCCGCCGCCGCCGCCGCCGCCGCCCGGGGCGTCGTGACCCACTGCGCGGCCGCGCTCCCGGACACCGGCACACGCCCCACGCGAAGCAGCTACGCTTAATCCACACGGGCCCAGATGGGCTTTTTTGCACGGATATGGTCGTCGCTTTGATCACGCTTTAGAAACGATTTTCAAAATTTTGGTTTTATCTTAACCGATGGATATTATATATTGTTTTCTTTCTTGTAGGAGTAGATAGATAGAGGACATACTAAGTAACTTTTTAGTATGTCCAATATAATAAAGGAAAATGCCGAAGTACATGTAATTAAGCGTATACGAATACGTATGTCAAAATATTAAAAAGGGGACTGAATAAAATAAAACGTGTATTACATGTGGCTAAAAGGTATCACTGTGTGCTCGTTAGTAATAATCCTCTCGCGAAATAGCCTACGTGATTGATTAACTGACTTGCACGTAATTTCTTTTAGCCCTTTTGAGATAAAATTCTTATCGTATTATTATTATTATTATTATTATTATTATTATTATTATTATTATTATTATTATTATTATTATTATTATTATTATTATTATTATTATTATTATTACAATTATGAACTGATCGTATCATCGTGCACTGGACTTCAACGTTCTTGGAATCTCCTTGAAAATCCTCCACGTACATTAAATAATAAACGATGGGTGAAAATTTGGAATTAAGATCGAATACTAAAAAACTATCAACACCTTTTGTAGTTGCACGATAAAGTATTTAATTGTAACCGAATATGTTAATAAGATACATCGAAACATATTTTGGATGACTTCGCCGCGAATGTTGCAAACAAAACCCTTAAATTACACTCCGATTTAAATAGAGTGATTTCTGACAGATCATCAACGGTAACGCATTTATCGAATCGAGAGCTTCAGTATCAAAAATTAAAGTGGCTTCCTATTGGATAACTACATTCAAGTGATGATCTGCCAGAAGTCACTATTTGAATCGTAATAAACAGGCTTCATTAATTAAAATGGAAAAGGTCAACTGACTAAAAAACCAACGGATAATAAAGGCTATACAAGATCTTTTTAGTGCAGACAATGTAGACGTTCCATTCAGAGGGACTGTCACGCGAGATGTCATCGGAGCGGACGATTTATTTGCTGAAAGGACCATCTGAGTAACGTATGACCGTCATGGTGTCATCAAAAAGGGAGAGATTTATTATGTTTTTCTGCATAATAAAAAGTATTATTTTGATAAGAAATATTGTGACTGATCAAAATCTGGTCGAGTTTCCAGCTTGTTAGGGTACTACATCAACATTCGCCTAATATTGATTGAAGAAATCACGGAAAACTCCGGATCAGAGCAGCCGACAGCTAGAAATTTCCTCCAGACAGCGGCTGAATTTGATCTAGCTAGTAAAGTAGCTAGTAAAGCAATGTAGGATTTCACCACTGGATTCACTAATCAAATTTGCCAGTGAGGATGTCTGCCGCAGAAGCAGACGAAAACATCTAGGAACGGAATTCCTTATAGACCACGGCCGTTCAGCCCGGATGGAATAAGTAGCTTGTGTCGAAAATCTTGTCACCGTCGGGACTCGAACCCTAGGATCTCCCGATCAGAAATAGTGCAGTGACACGAATTAATGCCGGTGCAAAGGGTCGATATGTCAGAATTCACTTATCAAATTCTCCACTGAGGATGTCTGCCGCAGAAGTAGACGAAACGTCTGGGAACAGAACTTCCTAAAGACCTCGGCCATCCAGCTCGGAACGTGATTTGAATACGTAGCTAGTGTCGAAAATCCTATCACCGTCGGGACTCGAACCCTAGAACCTCCCGGACATGTATGAAACCCCTTGTGGTCTACAACACCACAATTCCTTGCTTCGTCAGGGGGACAAGTACCCGGGGTGGGCACCTGAGCTTTAGCTCTTATCCCCCCCCCCGACGCGCAAAACGCCGACGGGCTGACGTCCAGATCCAGCCGGAACCCAGTTTACCTTCGCGGCAACCTCCCGATACAATGCCTGGGTACCCTCCCAGTCAGGAACACATGCGTTAATGCCCTGAGCCACCTCAGCCGGTGCAAAGGGTCGAAATGCCGGCCGGCACGCCCCCTACGCAGCGACGGCGGGCGCCGCCTCGCGCGCTCTCCTTCGGGCCCCGTGTGGGATCTGGGTGCCCCGGACGCGCCGCCGTCGTGCAGTCCCGGCGGCTGGATTGGTGCCACGCGGGGCGACCGACGCCGCCGACTCGCAGCCGCGAAGCCACCAGCCCCGCGGCGACGCGACCGAGACACTCGCTTGAAGAGGATTCAACACCTTGGGCAACAATATGCTACGCCACATTACTGATGAAACTGAGATATTAGTGTATTTCAGCGCCCCATAGATGTCCCCACATGTTGTGGATATTTTATCTTGTGAATGTTAATAGATTGTAAAAAACAATAACATATGCATCTTACTTATTTATGGAACTATTTAAACTTTTACTTTCCTTTTTTTTTAAACCTTCGTATAGTGCACAGCATTTTATTACCTCGAGGTTTTCAATTTATTTCGACAGAATTGAAGTGGATTTTCTTTTCACGTCAGAGAAACTCGTGCCATGAAGGAATGAATAAAGAAATTAATCTACAATACTTTTTTCCAGTTACTAACGACATTATGTCGATAAAAAACACATATCAAGCAGATGTGATTGAAGTTTGTTAACTGAGGCGATAGCTGATGTTTATAACCAACCGAGTCCGTTGTCTGTGTTATCGACTGTGTCGTTCAGACAGTCATAATATCGAGTTGGTATAAGAAACTCTTATAAATAGGAAATAACATTTCTTGAAATAAGTGAACTCAGACGCCATCTTTAGCTACAACTCGTTTTTCCATTGTTCTTAACGGACGAAGAACTATTAAATCACAAACGGACGCCGGCCGGTTGTCAAAGACTGGCTGTTCTTTCCTCTGTTTGGTTGCGTTAAGTCGATATTATAACAGTACGTATTACGAAAAATTACTTTTTTAAGTACAATTTCAATATTAAATGTCATTAATTGGGCTAGGTTTCTGTTATTTAAAAGGTATATTAGCCTGGTTTTTGTAGAGTACCGTTATTTCCTCAGATAATGACAGTTGGAGTCACATAACCTCTTTCCCGGTTGGTACCTAATTGTGAGGCTTTATTACCAGAAACTGGACGGGATCACTGTAAGGGACTGGTCATCTCGGCATTGTAACGTTCCGGACTGACTCTCTCATAAGACAGATGGTAAAGGTCTTCTGTTCGAAAACGTTTTCTGAACAAAATGCAACACGACGACTTAAGCTTTGACCAAATTGCGAGTTTCAAAAATTGATTATTTGTGAAAATACCAACGTCGAAAGGGATTTGTTGTTTCCTCAATGACTACTCGAACAATAAGTAAACTACTTTTGTTTATAGTCATACGCTGAATAGATGCCCTAACTTGAGCTACGTATTTAGGAAGCCGTTTCCTTGCTTAAATATGGAACTTCTTTTCAGACAGCAAGTTTAATCAAAACTGAAGCAATTTTTGAAAATTTTATTTCATCATTTCATTTCATACTCAATGCAATGAAAGCCTCTGAACTTGCAACAAAAAATAATAATCCTGTAGCGCAAAGAGACGTGGAACGTTTTCACCTTAATTACAAAAATTAGTACAAAAACATAGAAACTGAGTCGTCTACGGGTTCTGTTTAGATGATGTTCATTAACGCATACACTATTCAGATGATAAGAAAAGAGCGCCTGCCAAAATGAATGATAATTAAAACAACCCATCATGAAACAGGAAAGGAAGTAAAAAAATCAAAAAGAAAGAAGAGAAGCTTTTCACTCTCGGCCAACCATCTTTTAGAATGTGTAGGACGTGCGACCAACTTCTCTTTCTAATCACATTTAATTACACTTTTTGATCCTCTACAATGTTGGGAGATGCATATCGTGTTTACTTTGCATCAGTGCCTAGCCAACAATTTAATTGATCTTGCCAAAATTGAAGTTAAGAGAAATGGGAATTTAATATGATTAACAATGCTCAACATTAGCACCAATTAAGAATAGAAACGTGTCTTAATTAGCAGGACACTACTCTTATTTTTTTAAAGCTTCTATGATGCCTATTATGAAAAAATTAACTAGTTCATTAGGATATATTTGCACCCCGATCGGAAACTGTCTCCGTAGGAGATGCAAAAGGAATTTTAGAATATTGATCAAACTATGAGAAAGTAACTCAATTATAATACTCTAAAATGCGTACTATTTTATAGAATTTCATTTACGTGTAATATTGAACTTCACATGGAGCAATAGTTAACATTCCATTTGAGAAGTTGCTTTGAATTCTAGCAACGTCCTATCCCTCTCACACGTTACATTTGTCACGCGTTTTCCTCGTTGTCATAAGTCAGTCCTTCTAGAATGGGCAGAGTACAGTTTTAGTAATTCTAACACGAAACGGGACTACAAACATCTACTAAATAGAATCCAGTTATTTCGATGTACTATCATCGACGTTTTCAACGTTTTCGGTCCACGTAATATAAATTGTCATTTCCGTATTTCCACACCATCACTGAACATTAACTGTCAGCGTCAATAAGGCAGCAATTAATGTGAATAGAAGAATTTTAAATCATGCAAAAGATAATAATAAAACTGTAAGCAAAGAGTAACTTTCGGTTCGGATCATATTGTACTTCGTGTATTTTTCACTTACAAGACTGAATTAATTCTCATTTCAATGTATTCCTAATAAAGTGAGGATATTTATAAAAAATTAAGGATTTAATACATAGTATCGCAGGAATTTAGTCCTTTAAACAGTCTCCCTAGACTCATACAGATAGAATGTGGTTGCCATTCACTTCTTAATAGATGAATACGTCAATAGGGTTCACAAAGTCCAAACAGCGCTGCAGATGTCATCTCAAAGTTATGCAACAGATGTATTTACGATACACATGCACTTCTCGTTCGCTTGCCCCTGCAATGGTAAATTGATTTTTAGGAAGACAAACGTGAGAGAGAACTGACCACGCATATATTTCGCGGGGAAGGGAGCTGCCTTGTCAGAGGACATTAAGTTCAGTCTGCAATAACTTTTTCCTCAAAGGTGTTACAACAATTATTCCTTAACTTACAATATACACATGTAAATATAAAGAAAATATTTTGAAATATCTATAGCCACGTTGGAATTAATATCGTCGCATAATGAGTACTATCGTGAAGCTATTTTGCTAATACGAATTAGACGGAAAATTCTAACAAAGCAAAATTACGAGGATCAATGGAGATTTCGAATTAGGTGCGAGATCACTCCTAATATTCCTAATTTCCTCTTCATTTTAGTGGCAAAAAGAAACCCGATTTGAATATTAATTCTCTAATGTCTATATATTGCACGTCAAAATGCATTGCGATGTACACTTTAATCTCAAATGAGGTAATTTGTCATTTGCATCCGTCACTTTACTGTCATATGTCATAACATTAGTCACGTGACCAAATTGGACAACAGTCTATGATGAAGCTCCGCTGTCACAGAACAAGCTCCATTGGTGCCTGGAGGACAGGAGTCAGTATCATACCAGACGCCACAGCACCACCCGCTGGTCCACATTTATACACACACACTCACTCACTCACAAGCACCGCTAAAAAAAATTCACCTTCACCGGCGCACTCAACCGCTCGCAACTACGAACCTTCTCCTGGTCGCAACAATGGCGCGCGACAATGGCAAGCACAGCGCACGCGCGATCGCAACGGAGGCGAGCGGACAACTGCCGAGCGCGCCGCGCGGCAGCACGATCGCCGGCGCGGCGCCTACGTCACCGGCGCACGGCCATTGTTGTCAAGCGGGCGCATTCCTGGGCGCGAAAGCCCTGGCGCGACGTCTTATAAGGCAGCGCGGGCGCTGCCGCCAGGTGCGAAGCTGGCAACGTCGCCGCCGCAGCCCGCGGCCTCCATCACGGCAGGTAGGCGGTGGCGGCGGCGGCGGCGGCGGAGGCGGTGGTCGCCGTGGGCTGCAGCAAGCGTTCGCCCGCCTGGCCACCCGGTCCAAGCCGGCCGCCGCCGCCACCGCCGCCGACTCCGCCTCCACTTGAGCCTCCCACGCGAGCCCTTTAACTTCCAGCGAAACCCCTTCAGAATTTGTTTACTTAATGAGGGGCAACTAAACATCTTCTCTCCGTCGCTCTCAATTGTGTGGATGCACATTAACTCTCCGCATAAACCACAATCACTAGTTGGGAAGTATAGGTACAAAATTATCTTATAGAAGTAAAGTAGGGGTCTCTTTATCTCCTGAAAGATTAGCAGCTCTGGGGAGTAGTATCCAGATTTATCTCCACATTATCAGTTCGATTTTAGTGTGCCATATCATTCTGTCCATAAACACGGAGTACATGATTTCTTAGAATAACAATTCATGCGAGAATTAATTTGATTCAAATATACACTCATGAACTTTAATTTAGATATAAATAAATGAAAAAGTAATTTCGTAGACGAAAATATTGATTGCTTTTTAAAAAAGATAACGTACTGTGATGATTCGAATTTCTATGAATATCTAGAGTGTTTCCCATACGAAATGTTGGATAATTGTAACCGCTGAATAATATTTTTTAAAGGCCGAGTAACTTTTATTTCTCCCACACACAGTGTTAACTGTAAGATTGCTTCCAGACATAGCTCACACAGCTTGCCTCCCGAGATCTAGAGCGCGGGTACTGAGAACAATCTCTGTTCCGCCAAGCATGTGCGTGATACACGATTGTATGAACATGTACTTTTCTTTCGTGACCTCCAGAAATTGTAAATTTAATTCATCAGAATTTAAAATGCCGTTTTACATTTCTTGATTGATGACTAACGTAACCAGACTAACGTAACAGTAACGGAAATATATTTTCATGAATAAAAATAAAATAGAGGACATCTTCCAACAAAAAATTGCTATATCTACGAATTTCCAAAATTATTGCTAATTTGCAACGGAAAAGATGATCTCCAACGCTAATCGAAAAAAGCATTTACCGGGATAAAAAAGGTTCAGAGCGGTATTCTTTTATTTTCATTTTTCTAACACCCTGGTGTTATGTGCTGACAGTGAAAAGCAAGTTTGCTCACCTCAGGTAGCCTTCAATACAAGCGGAGGATTAAGTGAAGAAAAGAAGAAATGCTAGTCCCGTCCACGTGTTTCCTCTTTGTCAACGACCGAATGTTTTGAGGATTTTCTGCCAGGTGGTTACCCCCTGCGCCCTCCGCCGCCCCGGAGACGGCGAGCAGACGGCGCGGCTCTGTCCAGAGGTCGCAGCCGGAGGAAGGAAATCGTGTGCCGCGGGTCGCCTGACTCACCCCTCCGCCCGCTCGATCCGCGGACCTTTTGTGCGGCGTGAAAGTCCACTGCTGCCATTTTGCAACGCACAACGTGTCCTGTTGCGAAAGGTATTGCTGAATTATAAACAATATCTTCCTTCACAGAGCGTGCGATATGGTGGGAGTATCTATTGCTCGCGCGAGTTTTCTTGAAACACGAGCTTCCTAGTCCTCACCCAGCGTTGAATAGCAACGGCCCGTTGAGATACTTAGATTCCACTCGGAACGGCACGTCCCAATTTACAATACTGGCAACAACCACCATGTACTTTCAAAACAATAGTAGCTTTTCTGGTGGTTAAGTTGATGTCCACAGTTGGTACGCTCTTTTAAGCCGTGACGTAGCCAGATCCCTCCTCTCCCCGCACCCCACGCTGTGGAATATCAAGAAAAGTTGCGCTCAAAGAGGCAGAGGTTCACCCATGGGGAAGGGGGATCTCTTGTGAGGTTTCCCAGACCCTCAGAAGCCGATGACACATATTCACAAATATAATTTTCACTAATTTTCTATTATAAGGAAAATCACACAATGTGTCGATTGAATACACTGAAAATAACTAATCAACAAACAAATGTTTATTTCAGCGTAAATGAAATTCTTTTTTAAGAAACTGTCGAGTCGGTTGAAAACTACACCTATAGTCCCATGTTTCCATCTTGGTTATGTACTCTGAAAAACACATATGTAGCAAAAAGGATAGTGTTCAATTATTTTAATTATTAATTAATAATTTATTTTGGAAAATTGTTTGCTATATTCACAATTGGTTGAATCGATGTTGATATTTACATGGTCCATCTACCCATATTGAGCTCTTGAGTGCCAACAAAGAAGCAATTCGAAATCCTCTTTGTTAGCTGTTTTTAGTGTCCTTAGGCTCTGAATAAGCTTTGTCCAAATATATAAAGTTTCGATATCATTTAAAAGTTTGTATTTCCAAATTTAATTTCTTTCTGGTTAATGTCCTCACATAAATTTGAAATGAATAAAGTATAGTTTGTTGTCTTTTGAAAATATGAACTCGTGAGACGGATTTAATATTTATGAATTTCTTACCTTACTTGGTACGTAATCGTACGCTGGAAACCGGCGATTTTTCGACAGAAAAACTCTTATTGCCAGACCCTGGAAACGGAGAAGTGGATAAACGGAGAAGTGGAGAGCCCTTGATACCAAGAAATCGATGGCAAAAGTCTGTCCGTCCGTCCATCCGTTAGTTCGTGTGTGTCGATGGTCAACACTAGCCCATAAATCATTTTCAAAATTTTCTCTAAAATTCATAGTCCCTCATCGATTTAAAAGAATTCGAAGCTCTCTAGTTTGAAACGAATATTTTCAATATAGGTGTACTTTATATGGAGCCTCAAAATCATTTTCAAAATTTTCTTAAAAAAGGCTTCAAATTTTTGGATTAAATTTTCTCCTGAGCGAAAAGGACACATACGGATGGATAAGGATAGCGCAGGTCTCACTTTTGTTGAAATCATTGATTTTTCGAAAATTGAAAAAGTTTAATTTTTTTACGGCGTTCTACAACTACATCATGTACAATTTTTCGAAAATGGGAGTGGATTTCGCGTAATGTTTCATGGAATTTAAGCAATTTTTAAACAATTATTTTCTCAAAAACGGCTCCATTTTTTCTTTAATTTTCTCCTTGTATGTATCAAAGAACGGAAGAAATTGGTGCGAGGCCTATTTTTGAAAAATTCTGCATATTTGAAAATTACAAAAAGTTTACCCTGCAAAATAGGAATTTGAAACCGGAGATTTTTGTCTTAAAATATCTGTTCCCAAAATTCAGATATTAAAAAATGAACATGAACATTTTTTAAAAAACAAAATTAGTTTTCGCCAAATTTCTGATTGAAGTTAATTCAAATTATATAAAAAACATTTTCTCAAAAACAGTTTCAATTTTTTCTTCATTTTTGTTTCCTCGAATAGATCAAGGGATGGCTGAAAGGATGATGCATGAAACACGTTGATTGAACTCTTAATTTTCAGAGGCAGAACAAAATTGCAAAATATAGAAATAATGCGAGCAAGAGTGTGCTTTACAGCCAAACTAGTTGATTTTTCGAAAGTTCAGACACTGGAACTGCTCAGACGATTATTTCGGTTCCGTAAGCGAATAGAAAGATTAACGAAAACTCATTAATTCTTTTCGGGGTTGCATTTACCTTTGATTTATCATCGATCGTTAGAATCCTTTATTTCCCCGAGATCGTTTTCCACTTTCTCCACTTGTCAAACCTATTAACATCGCTTCTTCACTTTCTTGACATCATGTCGCGGTACGTTTTTCTTTGAGTGTGTCGGCACCAGTCTCATCTACAGAGCCGTTGCCACACATTTCTCTTCCACTCAGCCCCTGAGCTGCGACTCGATCGCCCCTCCATTCCGATTCACGCCAATGCCTCTGTAGGTACTCTTGAGAATTTCTCTCATTTCTCGAGACAAGGCTTTGCGGTGGGAGATTAATGATTCAATGTTGTAGACATTGCAGAGACTCAGATCAGCAAGAAGCAAAATGGTTTCCAATGTAATCAAAGAGAAATCGATGGAAATTTTTGACCTGTGCTGACCTTAAATTTAATTTCTTCAAATCTAAAGAATCCCTACCAATTATGAACTCTCTAGATAAACAGTCAATCATGTCTGTGTATCTTCTCTTGCATGCTGGATTACCCTTTCTCTGTAATTTATGTTTGTCTCAAAATAATATTCATGTACTTCATGGTTTCCTCATTGCAAGTTCTGTAATTAGGTTTTTTGGAAAGTACACCTTTCGATCATAAACATGCTGACAGTGGCAGTAAGGATTTCCTTTATAAGGAGAAACAAGACTGGATCATTAATTTGAGTGAAAACATAATATTCTTCTACAAGACAAATTAACATTTCAGAAAAATTTCTAACAGCAAGATTTCTGCAATCTGCGGAATTTGTCGGACAATTTTAAGAGATTTACGGACATTTTGCTTATGATTTTTTCTTTCTGTCAGATCAAATCGAAGAAAATGTCTGTTATTATTAAAAATCTGTCTAAATTTTTAAAAAAAGTATTTTTTAAATATGTACATCTTCATTTTAACAAAAAGTGTTTCCAGAAATATTAACTTCTACGATTTTTCAGTTTCATCCCCTCCAATGATATAAGTAAATAAAAACAGAAGGCCGAAACCTACGGGTTAAATTACAACAAGACCATAATTGAATACTGGCTAAGTCAAAACACTGAAAAATATAGTAAGAGGATGGCACTCAAATGTCCTTCGTATAGCGGACAAGAATGTAGCCACTCTCTACGTAAACAACTCTTTCATTATTGGAACAATACTTGATGGCCTTGGGATCACACACAAGAAACTCGTGGGCAGAACGAAAAGTTACTTGGATCCCATTGGTGCCCATGAAGGCTACAGGTAAGCTGCTGGCAAATTAAACATTTCGATGGCTCATACGCCTTGCGAAATTGTAACTTGAATACAACTTTACATATTTACATTTTGTCATAAATACTTTGTGCTTCATGTATTTTATGACAATTTTTTTCACGTATCAACATTTTTCACTCAGCGCTTTGATAGAACGAATAAAGATCAACTATTTCGCGACGTAAGCAGATATTAATACTTAAAATAATTGTTCTTCTGTTTTAATGTTTTGTTGTTTACGTGCTTTTTTATCTTATCAAATAGTGTATTTCTCTGACAGAAAACTTGAATTTTCTTTCCCAGACTTAGTTACATTTAAAACATAAGTTTTCAATCAGAAATCCCTTCCCAAGAAATAGAAGCTTTTAGCGATTGGTCTGTGAAGATAAAGAGCATGTAATGCGCCTCTCTAGGACACACCCTGTGCAAAAATCCACAAATACATCTCAATATTAAGTGGATGTACGTATTTGAAACAGATACCAAAACTCTCACAGCTGGCTGTAAGGGTTGAATCTGATGAATTGATGAAAGGTATCCGTTTTAAAAGGCGAAAAAGAAAATAGGATTTGAAATGTACAATTAAGATTTATTTTCGGGAAAATATCGTTATCTTAAAGAAAATTATGTTTATTACAATTTCTAGACAGTTTTTGCTGTGTACTGCACTCCAAGAATGCCGCTTTGTGCACAGCTCTGTAAGATTCTTAGCAGCTTCATGCAATGTTAGGCATAGCTTAGTGGGAGCAGACGTAATATTTCCTTGCGTAGCTTACGAATTTTTTAATTGCCCTGAACCACTTGCAGAGTTACTGAGAGAAAATAAGATAAAAACTTAATTACGAGAAAATTTTATTTTATATAATTGCCACATTTTCATTTTGGCTAAGAGCCTGAAAACGTTTTAATGACATCAGTGGAGATATGCCATAAAAAGTAAGAATCATTGGATAGAGCACAAATATTTTAATTTTTCCCATCTGCCTTATTTACGTTTGAATAATAGTTCGCACAATCGGAAATACAAAAAATGTCAAAATATAATTATACAATAAAATTCCTCTGAGTGAATTTTTAAAACAATTTATTTCGACTTCAATTATTGTATTCACCCAATTTATTACAAAAAATACATGAGCCTTTAGTAATATCTTTATTCATATTGAGAGAGAATTTAGTTTTTAATATTCTATAAAACTCAATAAATTTTATTTTTATTGCGGAAATAGCTGACAGCTCAAGTGCCTGAAGCGGTAACTACATTGCGCGAAACACAGGAATGTGCATTATAATCGCGCAAAGGCATGCTTGCTTTCTAGGAGGATGACTGGAAAGCAGGGGAGGTCAGACAATATGAGATGCCAGTGATCTTGCGCAAAAACAAGTTCTCATATACGAGGGTAAGTTAAATAAGTATTCACACTTTCGTTCTACTCGTCTGGTGATTGTCTATACAGTTTTGTGCACTTGCGAGCCTTAAGGTGACATCGTTCACTTTACTCTTGAAATAAGTTTCAGCGTTAATACCTACATTGGCTTGAGTTGTTGCTACGCAAAGTGACTGCACCACTCTCCATTTGCCTAAAAAATAACAGGTTTTCGTAGTACGTTTTTAATGATCTGAGGTGTATCAAAGTTAAAATAATTAGAAGACTTTCACCAAAACGTGGGTGCAATGTTTTTCCTTAGTGAAGAGTTTGCGTTTGGACTGAACTTCATAAGCAGTCAAACAAGGCTGTGGAACCTGGGGCCAGGGTTGCACAAATTACATTGGAAAAGACTGATCTCATTTCCGTGGTATGATTATGATGATAAATTGTTTGAAATTGACAATATCAAATTACAAGTATATATTATGCAATACCCCCGGATCCTTTTCGGTAACATTATTGTAGCCTGCTAAGCAATCGTTTTGAAGAGACGTTGAACACTACTGTTCTTATTTATTAAATGCGTTTTAAAACTGCACATCGCTTCCATGTATTGCATCAACCATCTAGCACCCACTTGGGTTCAAATTTACTGTGGGCGGGCTGCTCCTGCTCGGCGTACGCGAGTCCTAGAGCCTCACTTGCTGCGGCTACACCGCCGATGTATGGCGAATGCAATCACCACCTGCCACATACTATCATCCTAGGACACTTTCGTATTATAATTGTGCTGGACAGCTTGCGGTAGATATCAGATCTCGTCCCACAGGGATACTTGTAGGGTTGAAGAAAGTCGGATAGAGTTGACGCACGAGTTTTTAGAGCGCTCCTGCGCACTAAAAGGATGGAAGAAAGAATCTCTCGAGAAGCAACTAACGGATCGTTAGTTAAAAACTTAAGTGGAAAATAAAATAAATCAAATTGTAGAATGTTTCAGCAAAACGACGATCGATTTACTAAACAATGTATGTGTAAAGTAGATATAAAAGGAATATGAAAGGAGAAATGTCAAGACATCAGGGTAACTGAAGTAGGAGTTATGGGATTCTTCTCAGTTTCAAATCCTATTGTATTTGGGGGGGGGTCACACTCCGGTCAGCAGAAACGTCAAGAGCGCGGCGCCCGCATCAAAATTGGTACGTTCAAGTGGACCCCCCCCCAAAAAAGTTCAAATACATTCGAAACCGGTTATAGTGAACTTGTGGGGGTAACATGTTTGGTTCACTATATCCGATGATGTCAAAATTAAATGGAAATTATCTATAATAATTGATTTTATTAGTATAGAGCAACATTCATTTACAGCGTGAACTGAAAATTCAATACATTTATTTGCATGTGAAAAAACAATTATTTTCAATTGTGTGCTTCGTACATTTTTCATTGGATCTTTCTCCAGAGTTCGTGCTCTCTCCGTACTTGATTGTGCATGGTCCTCTGCCTCTAAGTATGGTAAAGCAGTCTTGGCACCTTTCAATGCCTCAAATGCCTCAATGCCCAAAGTTCACTATAGCCGAGGTTCAGGTTCACTGTAACCGAATCTTCTTATGCTTATTTGTAATGTAAGTGAAACGGTAATAACCGAGGGTTCACTATATCCGAGTTCACGATAACCGGAGTGAACTGTATTTCGTTTCGGCGATGCTCAATTCACTGAACAAGTTATAACGCAGATATAAGAGAAAAAAGTCGAGGTATAGGAAAGGACGAGAAGTGAGAGAAGAAGAGCAGTTACTGAGGTCGGATTCCTGTGTGTTTGAAATCCTGCCGTGCCCGAAGCCACGCCCCCGACAGCGTCATCGGCGGCGCTGGCGTCTGCGCGGCGTCGGCGCCGGAGCGCTGCCAGGCGGAACCGAAGAGGGCGCCGCGACGCCGCCGCCGCCGCCGCCGGTGCCCCGGAGCGACAGCGGCGGCGGCGGCGGCGGCGGCAGCGCGTGCCAGGAGCGCGCGGCTCGGCGGGCACTCCTTTTCCCCGCACGCATGCCATTCCCAGGCATTCCTGCGCCTCCTCCCAGCCGACCGCCCCGCCCCGCCCCGCGCCGCCCCGCGCCGCCCCGCGCAGCCTGACCTCGCCCCGCGCGGATCGCGCTTCGTGCCGCGACCCCCCGCACAATCACCGGCGGCGCCCCTCACCTCTCACCTCTGCCGCTCACCTCTGCCGCTCACCGCCGCCGCATAGCGCACGGGTGCGCAGGCGGCGACCGCAGATGGCCGGCGAGGCGCTGCGACGCGCTCAATAGACACCCCCGCATGGCATCATCAATCTTACTACAAGTACTCGCCATCATCCAATATCCATTTGCAAACATATAATAAGACCACTAACCTACGTCCGTCAAATTTGGGGAGGTGCGGCAAACAGCAATTTAAATAAACTACAGAATATTCAAAATAAGTACCTACGCTGGACAGTAAACGCATCTTGGTTTATCCGCAACGAGCAAATTCAAAAAGAATTCTCTATATCCCCAATAAAGTAGGGGTAAACGGCAGGTTGTCAACGGATCTCTACCCCCCAAGCGAAAACATGCACTACAGTTACGGAACTAATAGCCATAGCAGTTGACGCGTCCACAATAAGTAATAATCAATTGATCATTGTAAAATAAACTCTTTCCAAACTTAATTGTTCATATGTTTCTTGTAGTGCCAATCAAAGGAAAATCATTTTGGTCATACTATGAAGAGAGCGCAAAGATGGACAGAACGCTTTTTCGAAAATGAATAAGTTGCAATTTCATAGAAAGTTCGAAATTGAATGACATTCCAGTATGATATCGCACGACTTATAGCTCTTTTTAGTTGGGACAAACCAACACAAGTTATTTTATTTATTAGTTGGAAGATTTAAAAATATCGTGAAGCGATTGAACCGTTGATGGATATTACAAAACTTACGGTAAATACCAATTTCATTTTGGAGCATGCAATTGAACATTATCAATACTATCAATCTAGTCTTCCGTAGTTTCAGAAATGCCTAGAGGTAAGGATCAGTATTTATTCTTCGTTTTAATTAATCAATTTTTCTTTCAGATTTCCAATTTTTTATTAATATTCTTTTATTAATAAAATATTTCATTTATTCTTCAGTTCAAAAATTTGATTGTACGAGGGTGAATATTTCAGTATTACATAGAAAGTTTCTCTACTCAGTTTTTTATCTGATGAATAGTACACATAAGGCGACATAATCAAGAGCACGTCACTTTCATCATATTAAAATTCAGAGTAAAAATGTTATGAATTCATGTTTGTTTCTCATGGCATTTCTTATACGATTGTCAAATATCGAAATTTTAAGTTTCTTTCTCCAGTGTCAGGAAAAACTTCTTCCTTACAAAACGAGACACCATTACGTAAGAGAAAGCGTACATCTAGCAAATGTGCCCGAGCGAGACGAAGGCACTGGCAGCGAGCCTTTTCAAGAAAGGCATTTTAAACCTCCAAATTTCGAAATGAGGAATGTATTCAGTATTCAATTAAGATACCGCGTTGGTTGCGCTACAAATTCTTTTACTAGTTTCTTTATTACTTTTCTTAAGTAATTATATAATCATAATAATTATTAAAATAATAATAATAATAATAATAATAATAATTATTATTATTTTTAAATATCTTGCTATACATTATTCCGTGATGTAGATTGATGATGAATGTTTTGATGTAGATATATTATCATATCTTTTCATCGAATTTTGATAGTAGTTCGAATTTCGTTTCGTATTTTCGTAGTTTCTAATTTCTCGACTATAAATTGATTTTATCTAATGCAGTTTTAAAACGGTTTTGAAACACGAAAAAAAGAAATTTATTTATTCTTCACGCTCATCATTGCCTGTTTTTGACTCAGTATCTTCCGAATATAGCAAAATTAAATCAACGTTTACATTCCAAACACAGAAAAACCAAGGAAAGCGAATTCAAACCAGTTATATTTTGTGCAAGAAAATTACATTTAATTGTTGTTCTTTTAATTCAACAACATAAAGATACATCATAAAATGAACACAAGGAAGTATTCTACTCGAGTACACGGAAAGTACTTGCATATTTTTTCTTTCATATTTTTTCCAAAGAGCGCTCTGATTTCACTTTTACTGCCGGAGTCAAGCATCCTGCTGCAGTAACTGCCTCTGGCCGATGCTGGAGGGCCCCCGAGAGCCATAGTCTGCTTCCTGCAGAGAGAATGGCGAGCGCGCCGCACACACTGGGCCAAACGAACTGAAAGCACGCGAAGCGTTTTTTTTCTGCCATAACAGACTAACCTTTTCAAAAAATCAAAAATTAAGATCTGTGAAACGTGAAAAAACATATGTGATAAAAACATATGTGTAAAAAAATAGTATAAAACAAATGCAGTTTTCTTTACTCACACACAAACTGCAGGATTGAATATTCTTGCCTGACTTGTTGTTGTATTAATTTTCCATAACCGTTTATTTCTCGCAACAAATGTTTCTGTTCGTTTTACGAACCAAATGGAGTAAATTATTTGTGGGGATATCCATGCAATATAATCTCAGGAACAATTGGTGTCTTTTTTTTGTAATTTAATATAATGTGTTATATTCTTTTATGTTTTACAATTGAAACAAGCAATTCTCTCCTATAATTAAAGAGAGTAATACTATCTTTGCCTTTACTTTTAAATAATGATAGCACTCTGAATCAAAAGACCTTTCTTATAAGCTAACACTCAGAAAACTCGTGTATAATTTTCCATGGAATTAAGGAACAATTATTAACCTTACAAAACAAAAAAAGAATATAATTTTACTTTCAACAATTCCAATTTTATCAAATTATCCCTTCCTTTCTTTCTTCCTCCTCGGTAATATTGCTAATGTTTCGTCCGACAAACTCCGACCTTCATCAAGGCGTAAAACAATGACGTCTTCCGGATAGTCATGTTAACACGGACGTAGAGCGCGGAAGCCTTCGTCATTTTTTTGTCTTCCTAAGCGTGCCTTGGCCCACAGTTGGACAATGGCGGTGATGGACGGTGGTGGTAGCGTTGGCGGTTGGGATGACGGTGGAGGTGGAGGCAGCAGAGGTGGTGCCGCGGTGGAAGAGGTGGCGGTTTGATTGGGCTAGACGGTTGGGGTGGCAGTAGCGGAGGTTGTGGAGGCGGTGGCGACGGCTGTGGCGATTGAGATGGTGGTGGAGGCGGTAGAGGTGGTGGAGGCGGTAGGGGTGGTGGTGACAGGCGATAGAGGTGATGGTGGCGATGGCAGCGGCATGGGTTGCGGTGGCGGTGGCGGCGGAGGCGGCTGTGGCGATTGAGATGGTGGTGGAGGCGGTAGAGGTGGTGGAGGGGGAGGCGGTAGAGGTGGTGGTGGCCGAGGTGGTAGAGGTAGTGGTGGCGATGGCAGCAGCTTGGGTTGCGGTGGCGGTGGTTTGGCTGGCGGTGGCGGTGGTGGCTGCAATGAACCCTGTGCCGCCGGCGCGCAAGAAGCAGACCCACGCAGGCGCAGACCAGTTTTTGTGCATAAACAATGGTTCGCCTTTTCCGCTCTCCGAGACCGCCCTCTGCTGCACCCCGCCCAAAGCGTTGCCCCATCTACTCGCGCCCACCGTCCCGGAGCACCGCTCCTACGCGAGCCAGGAAGCAGGAGCAGGAGGCTTCCATATGGAGCCGTCAGACCGCTTCCGTAGCGTCAAGGTATTTCAATGCTCTTCTTGTATAGTCATATATTTGGTAGGGGTTTATGGATGATGATAATCTCTCAAAACAAACGGAGCTAGTAAAACATCCTTCGCTTATTTGGATATTCCTTATTCGAGAGTAAGATCATCTAGAATAAAATGATAAATAAAATTTTGTTTAATTTATACTTGTGTATTGATTACCAACTTCAAAATGTTTTCTATTGACAATATTTGCTCAACCAATTTTCATAATTCGGATTCTAGTTTCTTGTAATATCATCAGTTCACGAGAAGTAGCGATATGACTCAGGCGGTAGCTCTCCGGCAGTGACAAATTACGTGCATCAATTGTGTCCCCAGTCATGTGGAGCATAAATAAAGCTTTACTACTCCAGAGGTTACAGCAAAGCAGCACTTTCACAAAAAGATGATGCATTCTTAAGATTGTAATTATTACAAATACTGAATTGAGCTTCCGGAAATGTCAATTGCTGCGATTCGAAACGCAAGTCTAAAAGGAGAAAGCCATGGCAGTTACGAGACTACCAAAAAACAATTTAAAAACAAAACAATCATTGCAGAGCGTTCTTATAAATTTTACAATAGTTACCAGTTTATTTACACTATCTGGTAAATACGTTGAAGATATAACCGAGTAATAAATTTTATATTTTGAAATCTATTTAATGTTTATATCCTATTTTTCTTGTATTGTTAACACACTTTGTGAAACGTCTGTCCCAGTCTTCACTAGCTCCTTGCTTGTAGATTGGACGAGTCTGAGAGGTCCGTTGAGAATAACAACAGGGAATGCGTCCGGGCAATGTGATTCTGGTGGCAGTGATTGTGATTGTGATACAGGGCCGGATTTTAGGCGGGGCCCTAGAATACAAATCCGCGTTGGGGTTATCCTAGAAGAAAAATTCCCACAGATTAACTAAAAATACAATCATTTTAATAGAGAATCTTTGTACAAATGAAAATGAAATAAATTACTCGTATAATTAAACATATATTATATTTTTTCTTTAAATATATTTTTAATTTACTTAATCTTTAAATCAATTTTTAAGTGATTCTTGTCTACACATTCAAATACCTGTTTAGTATCTTATCGCTTCAAAACCAACATTTTTCTACTCCTAACTACAGAAATTGGTAGGTGAATTTTTAAAAGTGAAGAGTTCACAGCTTATCATAATCCGTATGTATTTTATAACACTGTTTTGGAATAACTTATGAATTATTTTCGGTTCCCCATGGACGGGGACGCCTAAGCAACCGCTTCTTTTGCGAGTAGATAAATCCAGCCTCCTTTGATTGATTGATTGTTTAGTGATTCCGGGCGCGTCAACTGTGGCTATTAGTTCCGAAAGTGTAGTTCGTGTTTTTGCTCGGGTGGTGGCGGTGGTCTTCCCCGCTGGATGGCCAGATCCGGCGCCGACTTACCGTCGGCTGACGGGGTTTTCCCAACCAGGTACCTGTCACTGTCAGGGCTGCTCCTGCATTCGCCTGGTGTTGATCAGAGAAACTACGGAGAACTACCGATCAGAGCAGCCAGCTACTAAAATTCTCTTCCAGACAGCGACTGAATTCGACCTAGCTGAAAAGTTACTGTCGAAAATCCTGCCGCCGAACCTAGGACCTCCCGGTGAGAGGTGTTGCAGTAACATCGGTTGATGCACTGAGCCCCCGCTCCGGCGCCGGCCTGCTGTAACGGCGTGGGCTGCAGGTCCTGGCGGAGGCCGTATTCAGCGCGGGCCGTGGGACGTCGCCCCGGTGGGCGGCCGCCCGCCGCGTCCAGGTGCAGCGGAGGCGAGGCTCAAAGGGACACGAAACGTGACCATCAAATACAACTAACGCGCGCGCGGAAATGACGCTGCGTGTTTCTCAGCGTTGATACCCGTTCTGTGGGCGTTGCACGCGGATTGGCGCGGATAGAACTAAACGTCTGTTGCTCTTTTCTTGCAAGTCGTTATAGAATATATCCTCCTCATACACTCCTTTATTATCGGAGAATTATAACATCCGTGGATTTCTGTGCTTTCTTCTGAGTTACATTATATTGTTTACATACTGTTTTAGTATTATAATAATGCCACTGCCTAAGGAATTTTGAAAAAGTGGAAAAAGTTGATGTTCAAATTGACGTCGGACTATCTATTTTCCTCCTCAGTCATATGGTATTTGTAATTGACATAGTGATTGTAATTGACATTTAGTTCCAAGATTTGCTGCTTCGACAACGAAAGAAGAAAAACCTGAAGATAGCACAAAACTGTTCTAAAATATAACGATTAGTGAAGCAGGACTGTTGTATTGTATCACATTAATAACTTTCTTGTTAAAACTACTTTATTTTTGTTTCAACACTTCGTTTTTATAAAGCAGAGAATGAACAGGATATATCAATTTTGTGAAATATATTCATATTAATTCATATCAAAAGTCAAATGACTCTAGTTTTAATTTGACTGAAATGAAATTATTTTCGAATCAATATCTTTTTCAATTCAAAAGTATCAGAGGAAAAAAACGTTGAGTTTTAAACCACGAGCCACGTTACGGTCGTGAACATCTTTACAGTTCAAATGAAGAGAAAGAACTTTCATTTGGCGACCGATTGCTTCCGCCTTCCGAGATATGACGCAAAAACAGGAGTCAGCTGTATTGTGTGCACGATTTTCGCTGCCTGTAGTTTTTTGCCGCGCGCCCACTTGCAGCGGTGCCTCTTGCGGATTTGCGGAGCCAGCAGCTCAGTCACGCATTGCCAACAAACGCCGTGTCGCCGTGCCGAAACGCACACGCTCGCCTTTTGCGTCTGTTACGCTCCGCTCAGAGGATTCCTTATCTCGAGTGCCCACTACAGAGGTTTTGAGCACGACTAACAGCATCTTAAACTTCTTCTTTCCACCAACGCATGATGACAAATTACGCGCAAGACTGCGAGAGTCGTAACTTGTAAATACGAGATGGGGTTCTAGCTTTTGAGAAAAGCCGAGAAATGTGATGTAATTGGTATGGACCCGAACTATACTGCTCGTAATAGATGTTTCATGCACGTCTATGGTAATGAGATGAGTTCTTGTGACATATCATTGTCACCGAGACGCCAAATTAATGTTATATTCGTGAAGCAAAAGCTAATAACCGATCATTAAAACTGTATACATTTAGTCATAAAGGTTAATATAATTTATGTTCGTCGATATAGACGGGTTTCTTTGTTAGAGCAGTATTGAAAATGTGGGAGTCATTGTTCCAGTGTAGTACCTATTAATATTCAAGATAGGTATTCGAAAGAGAAATCCCAATACATTTTTTCACTTCTTGATGTATTGGAACATGTTCATAAATGCAAATCTTATGCAATATACATTTTTCCTACAAAAGACAGTCTATCGTAGACATTGTTTTCAAATTAAAATCTCTTTGAAAATTTAATTCTTAAAAAATGGAAACAAATATTACACGCAAGTCTCACGAGCGCTTTCGAGCAAGTTAAACATCATACGCTGTAACGGTATCTACTTTCTCTTTCGTCGTCAGCGTATCAGCCTAACATCTTATATCGTCAGAACTACAAATACAACTTCAGTCTTAAGCTTCCGTACAGTTATTCCTGACGCATGATGTTAATCTACAACTATACTTGGTAACTTTTACTTGGATGTCTTGAAAGCTTCTACTAGCTGATGGCCCGTACCATTGGTTGAATAATTATTGTAACATTTATGAATAGAATAACATATTCAACCGAGCCGGATTTAAACAGGGAGTATTTGAAATGTTAACATGAAAGCATCTGCATCTAAGATCTAGAGACGAAAAATAAAAATGCAAATACCCTAAAAATAAAGGTTCGGTTGTGTTTGTTTTCACAGAACAATTATATGCACACATTCTCAGAATAAATATATTTGTCAGATGAAAGAAAAACAGGTGCACTTAGCACTTAGACACTGAGTTGGGAATATTGGATATCGCTTGTTGCTCACAGCTGGTGTTGGTTAATGTTTTAATCAATACTTTCTTATCATTGGACACTGTGGCACATTAATTATATTTTAGTCTTACAGCTCGCTTCAGGCCATGACTGCCTCTGTTGCTTGTCGAAGCTTTTTCCTAGATCAATAAGATAAGCTCTACCCATCACAAATCGGTGATGGGTAGGGTCCACCCAACTGAGCTGATCAACCCACCGCTCGAATATAAGGATGGAAATTGAAATAAGGTAAAAAAAGAATTTCATTCGGAACGAGGTCCATTTTAAAATGCTGCTCCGGTATTCGCCGGAAAGCAATCATGAAAACTATAGAATAGTTCAGAGCAGAGTAACTTGGACTGGCACCGGGAGCGGTAGCTCAGTGCATCAACTGATGCCACTGCAGCACCTCTGACCGGGAGGTCCTAGGTTCGAGTTCTGACGGCGGCAGGATTTTCGACACTAGCTTTTCAGCTAGGTCGAATTCAGTCGCTGTCTGGAGAATTCTAGCGGCCGGCTGCTCTGATCGGTAGTTTTCCGTGGTTTCTCCGATCAACACCAGGCGAATGCCGGAGCAGTACTCTACCAAATGGGCCACGGACCGCACGCGATCTGTCATTCCCCTTCCTTGTCCTAACCTCTCCCCTTACACACGCACTTACACTAACATGCACTACTCTACCATACATGTCGGGAGACCGGTCGGGAGTTTAGAGATTGTTCCGGCTGGAGCGGTGTCCCGCTGGTGGGAGAGTCCTGGTTGGGGGGAAACGCCACTAGCCGACGGTAGGTCGGTGCCGGATCTGGCTATCCAGCGAGGGAAACATTACCGCCGTCTCCCGAGAAAAAGCATACACTACACTAACGGGACTAATGACCGAAGCCCGGAAACACGAAAAAATCAATCAGTCAATTATACTGGCCACCCAAAATTACCACTGTTAAACGCATCTTGCACCGGGCGGGGACCAAACCCGTGACTTCCGAACACTTTCACGCTCGAGGCGAACACTTTACGCTCGCCACCACTGGCGCATCGGTACTGTGAAACAGTTATAGTAATATAAATCAGGATGTGCACCCTTGTATCGTTGATTGGTTAATGATTCCGAGCGCGTCAACAGCTTAGGTCATTAGTCCCGTGTAGTGCCTGTTTTTCCTCGGAAGGCGGCGTTGATCTTCCCCCGCTGGATGGTGAGATCCGGCGCCGACGGATAGCGAGATTTCCCCCTAACCAGGACACTCCCACCAGCGGGGCAATCTCTAAACTCCCGGCCTGTCTCTCGGCATGTGTAGTAGTGCAGTGCATGTAAGTGTAACTATGTATGTAAGGGGAGAGGATAGGACAAGGAAGAGGAAGGAAAGATCGCGCTTCGCGCGCGGTCCGTTTGTTAGGGTACTGCTCCTGCATTCGTCTGGTGTTGATCAGAGAACCACGAAAAACTACGATCATAGCAGCCGGACGCTAGAATTCTCCTCCAGACAGCGACTGAATTCAACCTAGCTGAAAAGCTAGTGTCGAAAATCCTGCCGCCGTCAGGACTCGAACCTAGGATCTCTCGGTCAGAGGCGCTGCAGTGACATCAGTTGATGCACTGCGCTCCCGGTACCCTTGTTTCCCGAGGGGGAAAGCGCACATGCGACGACATGCCCCTGCAATGGTTTGACACGACGCGTGGCGTGGCGCGGCGGGGCGGGGCGAAACGCCGCGTGCGTTGGCAGCGTGCGTGGGCGTTCGCGTGCCGAGTGGGGCGGGGCGCGGCGCGGTGCGGCACGGCGGCGCTGCGTGCGGGGCGTGGGAGAAACCAGGCCAGGGCGCTTTCGAGGCGCGCCCACCGCTCAGTCCCTCGCTGCCAGAAGGCGGCGCGGCGGGGGCGGCGGCCGCGAGCCGGTGGCGGAAGGACGAATTGTGTAGGTGGTAATAACTGTAGTCGACTGAGTGAAGGTGATCATGAGCAGGTTCCCTTTTCGGGTGTACTCCCATTAATTAATATGTTATGTTTTATATTTAAGATTTACTAGTTGCCGTTGGACTTGGGGAATCCATAACTAAGTTCTCGAGCACGGGTGGATTCTGTTCGAATCCCGTCAAGGCAATTTTTCAGTACCAACTTAACTTTGGTTGGTACTACTTTAGTTACGTAAGTATGAATATGAACGAATCTACTGTGTGGTGGAAAATCCTAGAAGTACCAACATTATTTCGGTTGATCGATTTCAGGCGGATGGCCTTGTAGTTTTCTCAAAAAGGATGTCATTTTATTCTGTCTTTTTCTCAATTCTAACCCTAGGGTCGTACCTTTCTTTGATTGTGACCATTAGAAGCATACTGTATAAGCGTAAAACAATGCCGATCAATTTATTGGTTCAAATTATTCACAGAAAATTTGCGTGCCCGGAAAACAAAAATCCTCGTCATATCCTTTCCGAATTCTTTCCCCCCAATAGTGAACCGAATCTCCCACAATTAACGGGTCTGAGCGTCGGCCCCCCGTGGCCTTGAATCCGAGGCGAATCTTTCAGTGACGACAGCGCATTCAATGGAGAGGGGCCTTCGCGGAGGTGAATCGACGCGGAGGGCGGGAGGCGGTGCAGCCCTCCGCCTCCAGAACCGGCTGTGAGCTCACGACCCACGGCGGCGGCGGCGGCGGCGGTGGCGGCGGCTCGCGTCGCTGCGCGTGGGCGCAGGCGGTATGCGCCCCTCCCCCCCGTGCTGCCCCGCGACCCGGCCACAGACGACGCGGCCTCGCGGGCTCCGAGCGCCCGTCTTCTTCAGGGGAGCCCCTTCCACGAGAACGATCATGAGGGCGGGAATAAAAGATCAAAAACAAAGTCATCGCCTGAAATAGTTTTAACGTCATTAGGCCAATCTAGAGCAAACGGTCGCTGTTGTATCCGCAATTTGTGACTTCGGACTTACTATTCGAAATACCATGAGAAACTACTGGTGCTACAACAGCACCTTCTTTCTCGCATTGTTTCAAAATACTGCAATTTTCGAAAATTCAGAGTTTTCAACGAAACTGAGACCTGTTATGTTCTTCTAAATTTAACCGTGCACTATATGGAAAACAATTAGCGTTTTTTGAGAAAATATGTTTTTTTTAGATTAAATTTAAGTAGAAATTACGCGAAAACTACTCTTTTTTCAAATAATTGTACATTACCCCTTTTTTAAAGTTCTGAATTTTAAGAAAAAAATATTTAAGACAAACATTTTTATCATCAACATTATTGTATCATTTTAATGATAACGTTTTGCAATTTTCCAAAATTCAGAAAAATCGCCGGAAATAGAATTAAGATAACTTTTTGCTGTTCTTTGATACATCTGAGGAGAAAATTTAAAGAAAAAAATTGGAGACGTTTTAGCCGGAATTGTTCTTCCGTGTTGAAATTGTAGGAAGACACCGAAAAAAGTGTGAACTTCTGCAATTTTCGAAAAATAAGGGATTTCAATGAAAATGAAACCTGCCCCATTTTTAAGTCCTTTACTTTATGCTATTCCTACCTGACCGTTATGTTATTCGAAAACAAAGTTTAATCAAAAAATTTGGAGAACTTTTTGAAAAAAGGTAGAAAATGTTGAGGTCTTATATATAGTACCACCCAAAATCAAAATATTTGTTTCTAACTCGTAGGGACTTGAGTTAATTCAGATGGATCGGGGAATATCAATTTTGCAGAAAATCGTTTGAACAATTTAGGCGCTAGCTTGATCACTGACCGAAGGACGGACGGACGGATAAACAGACGCTTTCGTGTCAATCAGTTTTTTGGTACCAAGGACTCATAAAACATAAATTCTGACTAAACGTATTAGAAGAAGTAATTCACTACACATAACAATATTTATCCACTTTTTCGTTTTGAAGGCCCGGCAGTAAGAGTTTTTCTGTCGAAAGATCGGTCTCTTCTGGCGCACGATTACAATACTTTCTCTTCTTACAAAGTAAGGCGGAAAAATATAAACTATATAAATAAAAAATACTTTTTCTTGGATTATGGGTTCTTATAAACATCTTTTGTTACTTTGAACAAATTCATCGAGTCGATGAAATTAATCGACAAGAAAGTATTCAAAAGTGAGGATTCAATACTCGTATACACGTATGAATCCTGATCCCACTAGCCTTCCTACAATACATTGATTGCTCTGAACGTCCATTTTGTGCTCATTATAGTATATCAATGTATCTTGTGTACACCAGTCACTTTCAAGGTTTTAATAGGACATATTTCATTGATAGAAAATATTTGACATAGAATGCATTTTCTTTGCAAGTGAGATAACCTCAAAGAGCTCAACGTACTGATTCAACATTTACTGAGTAAGCACACGTCTGCTTGAAAACGTGTGCTTTGGTTTTGTGAAAGACATAATGGATGTTATTTCAATACTTGAGGGCTGTGAACATATATTTAGCATATACTACGATGATCTAAATGGCACGTATAACAAAACTGCTGCGAGATGCAAATCCCTGGCATTGCCTAACCGCAAAATCAACGCGTGGTGGTGCTTTCGTCATCCATTCTTTGAAATAGTGCTTGGAAGGAGGGATCAAGCGCGTTTTTTCCATTACGTAACGTAGAGGACAGGTGGGAGTAGTTTGGGATTACGTCGGTCATGAATGAATCACTTCGAGAAATCTCATTTTTGAAATAAATTACTTTAGAGGTATGAACATACAATGACGGGGTTAGTAAACTTGGCAAAGTTTACAACATTTGCATCCCAGTTCATTAAATAATGCATTATGCACTGTAAGAATCTTGCAGAGGGCACATTAAATTCATGTATGCAGTATTTGCAGCACACGTAATGTATACAAGATGACAAAATATCGTAACCATCAATATAACCGTAAGCCCATCCCACATCATTTTCATACATTACCATCGGAATTTCATAAAATAATGCAATCAGAGCATACTTGTGAACTCCGATAATATGCATAATGTTCTATTCTTTCTTCTCCAGTTAACGGCTTTAAATTCATTCCGGTCAATGACTAAAATGTATCATTTCCAAGGTCAAAATAGAAAATATTTTTACTTGGGTGACAGATTTGTGAATGATTGTACTTATAAACCGTATACACCAGGTAACAGAAAACGCACGGATTATAAAAAATGAAACTTTATTTTGGCTGTACAATATGTACGAGTATTTCGGCAAAACTATAACACGGTATATATTTTATTTGCACATGTAAAGAAGTACAAGAGGAATTAAATATTAATATACATTTAAAATAACTTCCACAAATTAATTAAGAACCTCTTTCAAAACAACAAAGGTGAAAGAACAATAAATTTTGAACAACTGCTTATTTTAAGAATATATTTTTGTAACAGTAACTTTCGAGCGTGCGGCTGGGGTCTTTCTCCATCTCGTATAAAAAAAACATAGTATGAGAAGAATATCGTGGTATATTCTCCGTTGGGCGACCGTGTGTCTAGAAGCAGCGACTCAGAATGACGCAGCGCGCCCGCCCTCCCGCGCCGCCACCGCCGTTAGTGTGCGCCTGCCCCGCCACCCCGCACTGCCCAGGAGACCCAACGAGGCCGCGGAGCGCACACTGTGGGAAAGCAGCCACGAAAATAAATGAAAATAAACACAGAAAAATCAATAAATTAAAATTAAACAAATATGAAATATAATTACCATCTTCATATCCTTACACTTTTAAAGATGAATAAGATGATAATTTATTTATAAGAAAGAACACTTAAATATATTCGGTTCGTATTTCAGCGACTGTGAAACATGAACTGAATATATTTAACATTTCTTTCTGTTTTAACATACCGGAGTGACTTTATGGCTTGTGACTTATTTATTTACAATGCATTATATTTATATTGAATAAATAATATATTATTATAAAAAAGAATTTTTTTTAATATTAATAATAATTTTCACACAGTGAGTAGTAAATACCTCTCACACTTTCTATTTCTTATTAAAAGAACTCAGCGCAAAATTTGTCAGGAAATTTCAAATTCTACCAAAGAACATTGTTTGAATAGAACATTTTTAGCTTGAATCAATTGATGCTCACGAAATGATGCCAAGACAATGACACGTAAGTAAAATATATACTACGGCACAAGGGATGAATTCTCTTGAAAAATATTCATTTCGCTAATAGAAGTGAAGAAGAAAAGCTGAAATGAAATATAAAGCTCCAGAATAATATATTAGACGAATTATATTCAATGTTACGTTTTGAATTTTGCTGAAAACTTTTATTTTGAGAGTGAAATTATTAAAACACCAGTGTAAAATTTCTGCGTGGCCTTTTGATGTCACTTCGAACCACTGTGCGGCGTGTGGCGAGGCGAGGTGGGGATGGCGGGCGGCGTCGCGCTCGGCCTGCCGCGAGAGAGAACGTTCTGGAGGTGAGTCAGAGGCCGTGCTTCGAGCCCCGGCGCGCGCCCACGCCGCACCGCCTTGCAGGATACGGCGCCCTCGCAGCCTTGGGCGGCCGACGAGACCGCCAGGCGAGCGGCCACAACTTCAGATTTCCCTTTTGTGGCCTGCTGAGAGTTCCATCTTGCTTACGGGACTCCGTTTTTTTCTATCCCCTTTTTTCTGCTTCCCAGATTTTGTTTCGAAATATTGTTTTGTTTAATTGACTTAACGCAATTACACAGCGGGGCGAAACGTCAATTTGCTGCCGGCGTCCGTTACGGATTTGAGTTCCGTTAAGTACGCTGTTCGTTAAGTCAAAAAATCAGTTGTAGCTGGAGACAGCGGATGAAATCAAGATAGGTTATATTAATTTTATTATTTATTTAGTTTTTCTTATAAGGTGGTATTACGAAAAGTAATGAACGACACACGGCCGATATCACCAATAACTTACTTGGTTATTTGATTGATAGGGTCCCAATGACATTTATAACTTTACCAATACACGTGCATTGTCATTTTATGGCAGACCTTAACTTGCTATATTACATTTTCCTAAATTACATTTTTTAATTAACTCAAATACAAATGTGCAGAACAAAAAAATGTTTCCTTTGTGAAAAATGGAAGATAAAGTTAAAGACATAGCTATGGTAGCTTCTTGTAGTGCGAGATTGGGAAAACCGAGAAACGGATTGCAGTAAAAGCGCAACGTCTGTCGTGGTTCGCGGCGCACAGCGTCTGTTGCATAATCTTCTCAATGAAAGAACGCTATCAAGTCTTTCAAGGCCAAGGGTCCAGTAAAAATAATGGGAAGGAGATATTGGTGGTTAAAGTGCCATTACAATGGAAGGCCAAATACTCAATATTTCCTTATGGGAAGAGTGTAATAGATAAATAGAAAAGAATTTACTGAAGATCGTAAAACCCTTGTTCAAGTTCAGTAGAAGACGGATATTCCATTCATGTTTACTAAATTTGAGTAATTCGTGGGTTGCCTCCGTGACAGATTGGAAATAACAAGAAAAATGCTCGCCAAGAACTATTCGAGTGAGGAATGTAATAATTTCCTACATTAGTATTATTAAAAAAGAAATTTAAAAGTGACATTACGCGATCATCATATCTGGAACATATTTTTCCTCAGAATAGCCATTGGTGTATCACCAAAATCATCTTCCATAAAAAACTACAATGTGTGAAGAACATATTTGTTCCTGTCTTCCTGGAAGGGATAAGGCATGGGGAGAAATGGAATTATTGATTGAATGAGGCAAATTTTGCTTTCTTCTCCACTTTTATGAAATGAGAATTATGTAAAATTCTGTAAATATACCGTAAAACTGAATACGTTGTATGGATTATATCCAGAATAAACTCCTCCCAAAATTTCTGTTGAAAATAAATTAAATATGTATGCCTTTCCATTAATAATCAATTACATTATTAATTCATTGATTATAAAGCTTTGTTATGAATTGAAATGACACCAAAATAGTTATGCACAATCACTTACTGGATTTTCCATTTACTCAAACCATTGAGCGAGTAAATGGAAGGGTATATTGCGAATTTGGCAATGCATTAATTTTGCACAATTCAATTAAGTGAAATTTGTTGTGGGAAATGTGTTTGTTAAGTAATTACTCAAGCAAGTAATTGTTACGATGGCTGGTTTCCGATCACAAGTCCGAAAAATTAAAACATTTCGGATTAAAAATTACGAAGTTTATATTCTTTACTGTGGATAAAGATATACGTCAGTGATAGCCTCTGTTACAAGCCATGCAAAGTTTCTCTGATGGTGGCACGAACTTGCATTCAACCAAATTAAGGGATAGTTTATAAAACCGTGATCAATTTTGATATAGATAACGAGAGGCAAAAGTGCTAGCTGGCGGCGGATGAATACATCAGCTGCCCAACCATCAAACGAAAGTGCGCTTTATCGGCACCATCTTCACTCGCCCGGAGAAGACCGGAGGCGCCCGGAAGAGTGCACGCCGTCACCACCGCTGCTTCTGCGCCGCTCCGGAGCCGTCCCTGCCGTCACCCCGTTGATTCCTCCGCCACCGTCTCAGCGCTGCCCTGCCGCAGCCGGCAATCTCACCTCTGCCCCGCCGCCGGTTAAGCCAACGCCGCCATTGCCTCTGCCTCCACGATTGCTATCGCCATCAATGCCACAGCTATCCCCGCCCCACAGCGGCCCGCTGCCGCTGCCGACCCCGCCTGCACCGTCGTCGCCATCTCGCTGTTAGCTCCACCACTCTCCTCCGCTGCCCCGCCGCAACCCCCGCCGCAGGTCCCACTAGCGCCGCCTCCACGACTGCTATCGCCATCTGTACCATACTACCCCCGCCCCCACAGACGACCCTGACACCGCCGCGTCGCCCCCGTCCCCGCGGGCAACGTTCCCGCCGACTCCACCCCCGCCGCCGACCGCCCCACCCCTGCCACAGACCCACTTGCTCTACCCTTGGCTTCACTCCCGTCACCACCCTCGCCGCCCATTACCTCTGCTACTACTCCAAGTCTGCTATCGCCTTCATCGCCGCCGCCGCCGAAAAAAGCGAAGAAAGTCTTCGCCGCCGCCGCCGGGGCGGCCTCCACGCCCTGACCTGGGCGGCGGGCGGCCACCGGGCGTCGCGTCGGCGCGCGAGCTTGGCTAACTGTACCACGCGCGCCTAACGGCGAAAGGTGAAATTTCTGGCCCCCGACTGGACTGGGCGCTGCGCGGTCGGCTTCAGGGCCGCTTGCCGCCGCCGCCGCCGCCCCTGGCTCCGCGCCCGAGCGGTGCTGGGCGGGGAGGGACGGTGTGGGGCGGGACGAGATGGGGCGGGGGTAGCAGGGCAGGGGGCGGGGGGGGGGGGGGGGGGGGGGGGGGGGGGGGGGGGGGGGGGGGGGGGGGGGGGGGGGGGGGGGGGGGGGGGGGGGGGGGGGGGGGGGGCGGGGCCGACGCCCACGAGCCCCCGATGACCGCTGGGCGGCTGGCGGCAACAGCTGAAGAACGGACTCGACCCGACCGACTGGATTTGAACGGCTGCCCCCAGACAAGCACGTGCCCGATTTTACGACCGAGAACTCGCACGCTGTTGGTCATGTGCAATGAAATAAGTGATTTAGTTTTTGCGGGTTTATAACACTTCAAGGAGGATATTTCTCTTCAGTTTAGGTTTTTAGCTTATAAAGAGTTTTTTTTTAATATTTCTGGAAAACGAATATTTTAGCAGTGAACTTTTCATTGGGAGTTAGTTATAGGCTAATACTCAAGGTGTTGTTCCAAAAAAAATATATCGCATTACATACTTTGATATATGTTCATAAAAATTATGCGATATTATTTGTTACTTTAAAATGTATTTATAAAAATAAAGTAGTGTAGATATTGTAATTTTTTGGTAAGCCGTAAAATTTGTGTCTAATAGTCAGCCAAAATATTAATATTAAATTACTACGAATATATTATGTTCTCATTAATATGAAATTTTTTATGATATGTATATACATAGAACTAATAGGTCTGTTAATATTCTCGATACTGTGCGCTCATATTCATAACATTTTTTTCCTCGTTCGATCACACGTATTACATTATATTAATCTGTTATAAAACGAATAATGTAAAGCCATCTTCGAGCTACTTTGTTTACATCTGTATTAAATTTCCACGTTTCGTGAAGCTATAAATTTGTCTTGGATCTACCTATAATTTTGGTGGTTATTATTTGTTCAATAAAACAAGAATGTCAGAATCATGGTTAATTTTATTACCTTGGAGAGGGTTTAGTATTGTTTGATCATTTTTTGCTATTGTTTTTACATAATTTAGGAAAATTACAATTTGATTATAAGTTTGGTTGATAAGCAAGATAATAGAGCGATTTGTTCTTCATGAGTTTGGTGAGACGGCATGTAGTTTGTTTCTGTTTCTTCTGGTCAGACTGGCTTCACCAAGTGATTGAGTATGGTATATTTTAGGTCACTTTACCTTCTCTTAGTGTCAAATGAATTTTAGCCTTCGAAAAATTGAAAAACGAAAATCTTTCAGGTTTATTACTCTTAATTATATTGCACATAAATTTAAAAGAAATTTGGGGATAACAATTATCTTTCGAGAGACACCATTACACCCTCGTTTGGGGGAAAGAAAAACGAAAAAGTCTTGAAAAATCTTACAAAAGTTTCACAGCAGTACATTATGTCTTGTACACAGAAATAATACTTGAAACAAAAAAGAATACCTAATTGAATTGAAGTTTAACGTGAACGAATAGAAACGCATACCACTGGCACTTTTAGAAACCGAAAAAACGTCGGTTCGTAGCGATCTTACGTTCCGAACGTAACATTCTGTACCATTTGATTTGTTCAGTACAACAAGTGCTCCAGCATTAGAAATGGCTTTCTCTGCAAATACAACGTACATTGAAGAATTGAATGTGAGACGCCTACATACTAGGTATCACGATTCACAATGATCTTATCTTTTAATAGACTGTAAAAGAATACAGGCCACCTACTCTTCTTGGGGTTTAGATACAGGCTATTGCAACTGTAATATATCAGACTACAGCCACTTTTACTCTCATTTTAATTAACTTTCTGCCTTTAAAAATGATCCACGTCATCCCACTGTAATGCTTGTAAGTATTTGCTTGCTGCCAAGCGAAAGAGAGCAAACGTCTGATAGAGCACTGAAATACTGAAGTTTGCAGCGGTTCTTTTTATTGCTGGCCCGTTATCACGTCTTTCTGCCCATCTCCCCCTCCCACCCTACGCATCACTAACGCTCGCGCATTATCTTCCGTCAACAGAGATATCTGTGCTTTATTCCCTGTCGCTTCCATGATTCATTGGGCGCGCCTTTTTCCATTACGCAGTACCCTCAATAAACAGCCGAATGACGATTTTTCTCTGACTGTCTAACACTTTTAACAAAAAATGACCCTAAAACTTTGGGGGAACATATAAGCTCACTTATCTGGAGAAAAGTATGCGCAAAACTACAGCAATATCAAACTTATAGAAATGTAGTACAATCCCCTAAAAGGTAGAATTTCCTAAAAGGAAAAAAAAATGAAATTGAAATATCAAACTAATATTGCTGCAACAGCACGTAATTTCTCGTATTAATTGTAACGGCACGTAAAATTAAATTACTACCTGAACCAGCGAAAGTTTTTCTAACAAGCAGAATTTTTCCCACGTTGGGGTTCGTACTCAGGTTCTGAGGTTTAGCACGGCACTAGCCTCAGAGATAAAACAAATTTCCCAATGCTTCAAAAACAAAATTGAACATTTGCATTTGCAAGTTTAAAAAATTCAGAGACTTAACATGCACTATTCAAAGATCGAATTTTGACACACAGATTTTATTGAGAACAAAAATCACGACCTGCATCGTTTTTATAAAGGATTTTTGGTTTATATGAGAACAATATAAAAGAAACAATTTGGAACCAGGTTGAGAAAACTTGAAAAATGCCGTTGCGACTTCATGTAAAGTACCTTCAAAACTCAAAATATTCGCTTCAAATTCAAGACGGACGGGCGGACGGATTCCTGTTTTGCCGTAAACTACTTTTTCGGTAGCAAGGGTTCACAAAACATGGATTCTGACTACACTAAGTCTTGGAGGGAGTAATTTATATCTTGTGGAACAAGAATTATTTTCTTTACCTCAGGGCTCTACAATACTAATTCTTCTGATGAAAAATCATCATTGTTCGCTTCAGTATTACGTAAATTTTTCTATATGTAAGTTGCATGCGAGAAAGTATAACATTTATCAGAACTTTAACTGACTTGTGACCATAACAATTTCGTCCATATTATTTTCTGGTCAGTTTTATCTCGTTATCATTTGGTGATCATCTATTTATGTAAAATATTGTGATCGATTATATCTATGTGATTTTCAATTCGGTGAATATTGTTTTTAATTTGCATGTTGACTTGTATGTCAAATATTTGCGTCAATGAATAAATCCTTAATCTATTTCGCGGAACTGTTCTTATTGCTCGTTAAATTATTTTTTCGTATAAGCATACGTTTAACGCAGTTCGCTGTGTATTCAACATTTTATTATATACGTCAATTTCTAAACTTCGGCCCCTCAGAAACCTCATTTTCACTTGAAACCAGTTTAATACTATCAACATCGTATCATGTGTTGATACGAGTCAATATTTGGCATATGGTCGTTAATACAAGGTCTGGTTTGTGCAAACTTTCCCTTGTTCCCCTCGAAAAGTACCTTCTTAATTCCCCTGTCAAAACACTCGATCTATTTCTTGGACTTGAAATGTAAACTTTCTGGACTAACTTTTCTCAATCATAAATAGAAAGTATCGTGCTCTACTTACGGAAATATGTTTATGAACATACGTGGTACGTGGTGTTCTCACTTCTAAATAGTGTAAAGAAACTGAAGAATTTAAATCGGGAGCGGTGGCTCAGTGCTTAGACTGACGTCACTGCAGTGCCTCTGAAGGGAGGTCTTAGGTTGGCGACGGCGGCAGGATTTTCGGCACTAGCTTTTCGGCTAGGATGAATTCAGTCACTAGACAGTGACTGAACAGACAGTGACAGACGTCAGAGAATTCTAGCGACCGGCTGCTCTGATCAGTAGTTTTACGTGGTTTCTCTGATCAACACCATGCGAATGCCGGAGCAGTACCCTAACAAACCCGCGCGATCTTTCAATCCTCTTTCTTGTCCTATCCTCACCCCTTACACACACACTTACACTAAAACGCACTACACTACCACACATGCCGGGGACCGTTGGGGGACTTAGGACTTGTCCCGGCTGCGGCGGTGCCCCCGGAGACACTTGGTTGGGGAAACCCCGCTATTCGACGTTAGGTCGGCGCCGGATCTCGCCATCCAGTGGGGGAAGATCACCTTCCGATGAAAAACATGCACTGCACTTACGGGACTAATGAATTCTTTGGTTGACGCGCCCGGAATCACTAACAATCAATCTTAAGAATTTAATAATTTCACGAACTGACTTTTTAACTACGCTATTCTGACTACGACTAGAAGAGAAATTTGTTTCGACACCACCATTTTCACCACAAAATAAATTTTATTTAGATAGACGCCTCATGTAATATCTGTGCAACGGAGCATGAGGCCACGAGTACCGTTCAAAACAAGATGCAAAGTTGCCCCACTGAAAACCGGTATGTTAGCTAATTTGAACGGTACCCAGTTTTCTTAGCATTCATCGAAATTTAGTCGAACTAACTTTTTTGATTACCCATATCCTATAAAATTAACTAGAACTTTGCAAAAATATGAATTCATCGTACTGACTCGCAGATATATCTAGTACCCAATAGTACTATAGAATATATGCGCGGGTAATTACTATTTAAAATAGTGAATCGTTGGTGATTGTAGGCTTAATATTAGATTATTATTTATTTACTAGCTGGTAATCCGGCTTTGCCGGGGAATTTATATATCGCTCTGACCACCCCGCCTGGCAACAGCCACCGCCTAAATGTATTGTGAATTGCATACTTTCTGGGGTTAACACACAATTCGGGGTGTAACCGCATTCGATGAACATTTTGGGGTCGCAAAACTCTTTCGTTTTTTTGACTGCTAAAAAGCATTAGCGCAATATTCTGGAACAACCACTTTAGTGTTTACAAAGATTTGTTTGTAACATCCACATCCACACATACATTTTAATAAACTGAAGATCTACAAATTATCATATGAAAACAGTTTTTTCAAGGAATGTTTGTACTTACTTACTGCAAACATCATTTTAGGTCTCAGATTTCTTGTTTTACTTACCTGAAACAAAACAGAAATATAAGAAATTCCACCATAATATATCTTCAAACAATAAAGTTTGCAATGAGTCTACAATGTTAATAAGAAGAAACAAAAAGAGACGGCATTGAATATTATCTGAACTGAAGAATACGGATGGTTCAAACCACATAATTAAATATTATTTAATTAACCTCTTTTAAATTTATATAAAACAGATTACGAATGAGTGGAAATATATGAACACTCAATCATTAGAAAAGTTACAAATGAAAGATGCGTCGATGCTGGAAGACAACTCGCAGAGGAAATGAGAACTTTCATGTAAAGATTTATTTCTCCAGCAAAGATCTTCCACGATTCTTTCCTGTAGAAGTAACAAGTCCAACTCTAGAAGCTAATTTATGTAGTATTAGTCATTTAACGGGTTCTTTTGGATTGATGCTGATATTCTGAAAGTTTCAATTTTGTTTCTTAATTTTCGTAATAAGGCAACCAACGTTTAACAAAATTTATTAAGTGTCAGTCAGTGTTTACGTGTTACATTCAGAAGATAGTTATGATTTCGGAAGTCGATCCATTAGAACGAACAATTTCATGCATAATAAACTGATCGAATTAAAAATGGAACTTCGGAGGGTGTAACATCGACGTTCCAAAATGCTAATTTCATCGATTTTATACCTCTTACGAGCAGCGAGGGGCAATTTCCGCCTTATTACTGTAATAACTCGACGGATCGCTGCTGCATTCCAAGCGTGCCACCACAAACGGCGAAAAAAACGCGAATGCAAGGTCGCCCGGCCGTAGCCTTGCACGTGTGTACAGCAAACAACCACTCCAGGGGTCTCCAACTGATGCACACACCAACCAAAAGTTAGAAAAATGGTAGTTTGTTTAATGTAAGAAGAGTGTAAATGAAAAGGAAGAAGAAGAAGAGGAAGAAGAGGAAGAAGAGGAAGAAGAAGAAGAAGAAGAAGAAAGAGAAGGATAAAATGCAATGTAATTCTAGCTCATTTTTCAATATTTCAGATTATAAACACATTAACACTCGAACAAATGAATATTATTTCATTACATGAACGTACTACATTTCAAAAGTTAGTTTCATGTGAAATGCATTTTCTCTCGTTTCACAGAATTATCATTTTTAATAACAACTTAAAAATAGAGTCTGTTGTTTTCAAGGATGTAAAGAACGAATGCGATGAATAATATAATTAATGATTTCGTAGATGTAGTGCCCAAATATAGAATAATTTTTTTAGATCGAACTGAGTTACGTGTGTAAGATGCTGGCAAGTGTTATAACTAATTATTCTTCAAATTCCAATGAAGAAAAAACAAAGCCAAATGTACAAATTTACAACCCAGATCCGTATTCTGTCAGAAATTATGCTCAATTTTGACTTTTTGCATAACCACAAAGTAAAGTCTTTCAGTATGACAAATTGAAAATTTGAAATATTTCAACTGAATTTGTTAATGGCATCATAATATTGTGCAATGCAAAATGCATATAATAAAAAATATCAATAAAAACATTTAAAGATCAAAACAAAATTTCTTCAACAAAGAGGATTACGAGAGATACGAACAAAGAGGATCATAGTGTGTAAATCAGTTGTCAAGAACTTCCGCCCTCTGTTATCAATTTAGTCCTGACTTTTAATTAAATACTTTCTATGTCAAAGAATAATGAGAAATTATTATACATTTTGAAAAGCTGCATTACATTGATGAGCAGACTAATTATTTTCTTCTGCACCATCTCGTAATTAATTAATGTAAACTGAAGGGGCATTTCATTCTTCATTTTTCTCAAAACATACAATGAGTAAGTCACCCCAAAAAATCTGCTGTCTTCAAAAATTCCGAGTGAAATAGCCTGTAGTACTAGCTTATAAATTCAGAATTACGATGTACGCAAACGCGAGCTGCACGTGTTAACACGACAGGTTAACTCTGTACTCAACGCCCTCTCGGCGTACCAGGGCGTACGCCGACATCCTTTAAACGTCCCCCGCGCAAAAAGCAGTGAGCTCAGCGCAAACAGCACTAAGTCACGGCGCAAAGCGTCGGTGGCGGCGGCGACTGGAGGCGGTGAGGACGCGGGAGAGGAAGGACAGGCTGAGGGAGAGGCGGTGGTGGTTGGTAGGGCGGCAAGTGGTCGGTGGGGACGGCGCCCGAGATGTGGCGGGGCAGCAGAGGGTGGGTGGGGGTGCAGCGGTGGCGAGTGCGATGCAGGGGTGGTGGGAGAATGGCGGGGGAGCGCGCCTTGGTGCTGATAGTGCGACGGGGCAGCGGCAGCGCCGTGAGGGTGGAAGCGAGGGCGGCGCGGAAGAGGCGACACGGCGGCGGCGGTGAGGGTTATGGCGTGGGGCGGCGACAGCGGTGGAAGGGTGGCGGGGGCGGTGAGATTGGGGGGCTCTTGTGCGAGGAGCGGTGGGTGGTGGTGTCGGGCGAGGGCGGTGAGGGGAGGCGACAAGTGCGGGTAAGGGGTGGTGGGGATAGCGGCGGGGGTGACGAGGCGAGGACGGCGAGACGAGGTGAGCGAGGCGGGGGGCGAGCGGGAGGCGCGAGGGCGGCGAGGGGCGGGCGGCGGGCGGGGGGCGGCGAGGCGGGGGGGCGGGCGGGGCAGGCGGGGGCGGCGAGGAGGGCGGGGGCGCGAGGCGGGGGCGAGCGGGGCAGGCGGGGGCGGCGGGGGGCGGGGCGGGGGGGCGGCGAGGCGGGGGCGGCGAGGCGGGGGCGGCGAGGCGGGGGGTCCAGGCGGGGGCGGTGAGGCGGGGCGGCGCGATGGGGACGTCTTTGGGAGCGGTAGCGGGGCTGGCGACGCGGGGGCGCAGCGCCAGGCTCGCGTGCGGGGAGCGGCGGCGTCGGGGCGAGGGCGGTGGATGTGGAGCGGTGGGCGGCGGGGCCCATCAGCATTCCGGCGGCGCCGGCTCTGTGCCCCGGGCGGCGCGGACGGCTCAGGGGCGGTCAAGGTGAAGAGGAGACGGCGCAGTTAAACGCACTGGTGACTCAGGTAGAGCCTGCCAAGCGTGGAAGACTCCGTAAGGCGCGAATTGGGCCGGAATTAACAGACATAACACGTCCGTGCTAGACGTACAATAGGTACAAAAAGTACATTGTATTGGAAATACTCCGTTCTTTCTTCTTTGAGACTCTGTGATGATTCATATTCCTTATTTAGTTACGTATGATAACAGTGAGTTTTATAACAGATTCAAGGATCTCCAAAAATGTGTTTCCGGTAGACATTTATTTGCATTTCGATTACTGAAACGCAATGATAAAGTTACAAAGTTACATTACGAAAAGTAACTGTGAGAAACGAATTTTTAATCTTTTCAGTTTCCCTCTGCGACGAAGACGAATAGTAGAAACGAAGTTAAAGGCGAATTGAGGAAGGAAGAAATTCTCTCTGTAGTGCCTCTGGATTCTCGACTATCTAGAGGGAAGACGGTTGCGGTGGTAGAACAGGAGTAAAAATTGCGGTGCATTCATCAGCGATGAACTTGCAGTGCTGTGAGATGAGCTCTGTGGTAACAGCGGTAACGATGGTTCTGTGGAGAACAGGAAGAGTCGGTAGCGGAAATCAGATGCGTTTGCATATTCTAGCATATGTGGGCGAGCATAGAGATGGGTGCGAGATGAAAAGATAAGAGAGATAAAACGCACGGAGCACTAATGTTGGTGAGAATAACAAGAGAGATAGGTCCGGAGGCAGGAGAAAGAGGAATGACTGTAATATAAGTAGAATGGAGAACTTGTATTAGCGGGTTTGCTGTGAAGAGACGTCGATATTTAGGAAGATATTGGTGTCTAGGGTGAAGGACGATCTGTGGGACGAGGGTTGATGAGTGGAAGGGTTTGGGAGTAGGAGAGTCGGTGAATAGGAGGAAGGTCAGTGAGTTGGACGAGGGTCAGTGTAGAGAACGAGGGTCGGTGTATAGAGACAGGGTTAATGTGTTGAACGAGGGTCGGTGTGTGGACGAGAACCTGTGTGTAGGACGAGGTGCAGGATATTCGGTGTGTGGGACGAGCTACGACGTGTAGGACGAGGTTCGTTGTGTAGGACGAGGTAAGGTGTATATGACGAGATCTAATGTGTAGGACGAGAGTTGGTGTGTAGAAGGAGGTCCGGTGTGCAGGACGAGGTTTAGGAAGTTCGGTGTGTAGGACTAGGTTCGATGTGCAGAAGCAGGCTCAGACCCTAGGTAGGTTGGTATTTAGAAGGATCATCAGTGAGTAGGAGGACTGATATGTAGGAGAATGATTGGTGTGTAGGGGGAAAATGAATTCGGGAAGAGTCCTCGTATGGAAGGGTCGGTGTACAACGACAATGATGTGAGGTGTAATGAATGTGCAGATGAAGCGCCGGTGGTGGTGGTGATCAAGACAGAGCTGGAAGCGCGACCGTGTCCCTGTGCGCGGCGAGTGGTGGCGGAGGGAGGGCAGAGGGAGGGAGGGAGGGATGTTGGAGAGAGGGAGGAGGGATGACGGAGAGAGGGAGGGGCGGAGAGAGGGAGGGAGGGCGCAGAGAGGGAGGGAGGGCGGAGAGAGGGAGGGAGGGCGGAGAGAAGGAGAGAGGGTGGAGAGAGGGAGAGCGGAGAGAGGGACGGAGAGCGGAGAGAGGGATGGCGGAGGGAGGGAGGGAGGGAAGAAGGGTGGAGGGCGGGATGAGGGAGGGTGGGCGGAGGGAGGGCGGAGGGAGGGTGGGTGGAGGGAAGGTGGGCGGAGGGTGGGAGGAGGGCGGGCGGGGATGGAAGGCGGAGACCGGAGGGCAGAGACTAAAGGGCGAAGGGGGGCGGTTGGCGGCAGGCGGCGGGCAGCGAGTGGTGGGCGGTGGGCGGTGGATGGTGGGCGGCGCAAGCATCTCGCAGCGATTTACGGCGCCACTTGGCGCGTTGCGCCATCGCTCTTCGTTAGTCACGGGCGCTGAGGCGTCGGCGTCGGCGTCGGCGTCGGCGGCGCCGCGCGGGCGCCGAGGTGAGCTGAGCCGAGTGGAGCCGAGCTGTTCCGCGTAACAGCGGGAGCCCTGGGGGCGGGGCGGGCGAAGGGCTAACGGTAGGCGCAATTACGCCTCGTGTCTCAGCGCGCCTGTCTCATTTGCGGTGGAGTACCAAGACGTGCGCCCGCGCGTGTGGATGTGTGGAAGATCTGAGCGGAGATGTCTTCCCGAAATCTCTGGGGAACGGTACTCTTGAAGTCTCTTATTTATGAACATGGTTTTGTGAAAAGGAACAATTCGAACGTTCGGCCTTAGCAGCTACTTTTGGAATGAACAAAGAATAAGTTAATTAGTAATTAAGTTAGGAAGTTTATAAGTAAATCAGTTATTACGTGATATGTAAATAAATAAGTAAATCAATAAACAAATAATTTAACCACTAAATAATAGAATGAGCACATTAGAAGACAAATGAGTGTAGGAGTCCGAAAAGTAAGCGCAGACGCGAGGGTACGGACGATCTTCTGTGACGCAGTTTCATTTCAGGGGCTGAGGAGACCAAATATTGCAAGGAGAATCTGGCGTCTGCGCCATGAAATAAATAGTTAGCAATGTGTTTGACAGATTAGCATCTACTCATGTTCTGACGTCAGGTTCTTCTCCTCCTGTTTTTTTCTTAGTCGTTCCATATAGTCTCTTTTCCGCGGCTTTGATGCGATTGAAAGAGCTTTTGCATGTAGGTTTTGTAATGACTTAATGACCTTCGGTGTAGCCACATACAGACTACATATAGCCACGTAGATTGTCAGGTTAGGTAATTTCTATGCAATAATTACATATCTATGAAATAAAAACGTTTTGAAATATCCGGAAGTAACTGCTTATTTCAATTGTGAAACTGATTATTCCCAACGGTATACTCACGAAATATTAAGTTTTAAACAATTTAATTAAACTTGTAAAATCAATGTTAAATTTTTTTCCGTGACACCTGTTGTTCATAGCCGTGCAAGGAATGGAAAATCACAACCTACTCTCAGAATAGTGCGCCTTGAGTCACGAGAAGCAGACGTAGATTTCTATTCATATAGATATTTGTATTACTGATGTGGCCTTTACGAGCATATTTTACAAAGATACTATTTTATTGGTATATTGCGAGATTCTTGAATTTACTTCCAGATATTACTATTATAATTGGTACATCTTTGAATCATCAATCTAAGAGAAGCAATGAGCAATAAATATTATGGATACCTTGTTTTTGTAGAAAGATAATGTAAGAATTTTTCAGAGCACCAAAGTAGTTGAAAAGTATGATTTTCATACTCTTCGTATTCTATTATTGAACCTTTACTTTCTTGAATTGTGCTATATTATTTTTGACTCTAAAGTAAGACTATAAAGCAAACGGAATCAAGCAAATACATTAGGCAACTCCACATTACGAAACATGTTCGTTTCCCCTCCGAAACTGACTCCCAGCTCCCTTCACTCCTAATGCGGAAAAGTCAAGGGACGCAGTTTGAATGACTTCCTTTGCTAATCCCTTCTCGAAAGCGCCAATCCTCCCCCCCTGACGCCCCGCCCCTATCCGCCCGCGCCCCCGCGCCGGATACGTCGCGTGGGAAGATCCTGTAGAAACCACGAGTTGCGTCCGTGGTGGCAGCTGAGGGTCAGCCAGCAAGTCAGGGATTCGACAGGAGATTTCTCTACTGGGAGGGGAGGGGGACCGGCAGCTAAGATCAGGAACGAGGCGGCCAGGGTGCTTAAATCACGATCCAATCATAATTAGAAATACGATTCCAGTGTGAAAGTGAAGCAATGTCAGAAATCTGAATAATTCTATCGGCGAGGGAACGTTTTATTTTCGAAAATTCTGTGTGACAAAAATCGGCTGTTAATCACGTATGTATTCCGTATTAATATTACGCGATCGTCACATTCACGTTACTTAGTCCGTTGAAATTCGTTATTATTCGTAATTAGCTCTGAGGAAGGTCGCGGTATGACAGCCGAAACGTTGGCGTGTGTGGCTAGAAGACGGCGACTCCCGAAAAGCCAAGTAGATACTAATTCTATATTAGCAAGAGAGAATCAGTGGTAGAAGACGCTTTGTGCTTAATTGTGTTCTGAAAATCATGTAGAAGATATTACAAATTCATGAAATTATTATTTCGGAACAAAACAGACATGACATTGTTTTCTTAGTACGGTGTAAAATCCATCGTCTTTCGAATGCAGCTATTGTAGTAGTACTTTTACTTACACTACAAACAACTAACGAATACTTCCGCAAGAAATTATAAAAAATTATGCAGTGATTTGTTAACTATCCAGCCCTGACAATAATATCGCCTTATTTCAAGATCTAGATCTTGCATTTCGGGAAAAGTAGATCGATATTGTATACGTTTAATGGAATGAAAAAATTATTCTACAATATAGCTTATATTTTCTTAAGGCCAGAAACTTTTGTTTGTAATCCGTTTCTAATGAGTTAATGCTAGAAATTCTAATAGTCACACACTATTCAGAATTATCTAATCGTAATTTGAGTGTAGCTTATTTTATATTAAGTATCCAGGGGGATTCATGACTCCGTGACCCTCGCTCTGCATCCACATCTGTACTAAATGTTAAACTTTATTCTCACAATTCACAATTCGATAACTTCACAATTCGATAACTTGAATATCCACTTGACAAATATTGCACCACTAAATTTGTAGCAACGATCAGGACATATTGCATTCGAATTAGCACTCACACAATATGTATTACCGATATGTATGAACACAACAAATGTATCACTATAATTTTGTAGGAAAATGATGTAGAAAATTTAGCTGCCAGTTTAGTTACTAGTTCAGTAATTCATTTATTATGCTACTCTATGAAGTAAAAGTGAAAACAGCATTTCTTTTGCCGGAGAACCGGGCCCTCGAAGCTGTAAATTCCACCGCCAGTAATAGTGCGAGGGCGGGGTCATGGGAACGGAAGGGCGGCGGCACCTGTGGATCGCGTGGCGATTGCATTATCGGCGGCGGCAGCGGCGGCGGCGTGGGTTTAGAAAGTCGCCGCACGGGAATGATAATGAGCTACCCGGACTTGCAATTTCTTCGGGCGGTTCGTTATTCTGATATCGTCATGCTTAAGTAGTGACGTCAACGCTATTTGAGAGAATTGAAACAATAATTCCTAGTTTCGTATAAGATAATTATTAATTTAGATATTTGTTTTTAATAAATTGAAGTCTAAAATAAAAATGTTTTGTTTGTTGGAATATTGAGTGTAAAAATGGTTTTATTGAGTTGAAACTATTTTGTTGTTAAAATTCAGAATAAAAGATTATTAACAGTTGATTTTCATCCCTTCAGGATTAGGCTGAAGTCATCGGAAATGATCTGACGACCCCTCTATTAGCCATTAATTAATTTCGTTAACTACGTTGCCCTACGTTGCATTTATTTTGTAGTACCAAATACTGAATATTAGGAAGCGTATTTGTCCTCTCAATGCTGTATTATCACAGAGAAAAACAGCCTTATTCATACTTTGTGCAAAGGAGTCTTTTAGGCCTGAGATTCTACAAGACGACCTAAATGTACGAACAACAAGGAAAGGAATGTTTTATTTATATTCAAAATACGATAAATGCCTCAAATATATTACTAAATTCCTTAAATATGAAAAAATGTTCAAATTAACACCGTGTTTGTTACAACTCTGAATTATATACCTTTTAAAAACGTTTTAAATAATATATTTTTCCTACAAGTATTCAAAGCTCTTCTGCTTCACAACGTTCCTCTGGTCTCAGAAAGAGAGGCGTTAAAGACACGACCGACCAGTTGGTGAACAAGTTCTCATATCTTCAACACAGTCTCTCCTTTCACAGATGCCTTGTTGGAAATCCACAAACTGTCTCCTCGCCTGAGGATGCAGGTCCCGAAAGCCGTAGGTTTTGTCGTTAATAACACAGTGAAGAGAAGAGAAATTATTAGGGGGTCGTTGACAGTAAATGCCTGCTTTGGTTTTAAAGAAGACACTTAAAACTTTACATCATTTCAGAAGTAGGGATTGCATCCCAATGTTTAAATAGTGGGTAAGTGAAATTCGGAATCACGAGTAATGGGTAATGTAGCTCTCTCAGTAGACACTCTAAAGTAGAATGCCTTCGGCTCTCCAAATTTCTGAGGAAATAACACCACAGCATTAATTATTCACTAACATTGGAAATGCAGTATCTATTGTTTGGAAGAACTTTATTTTCAAGCCCCAGCATCACAAACAACTTATATTGGAGCACATTTAGAGAGGATAAAATTTCCCGTCTAAAATTTCCAGTTTGGCATTCCTATTTATGCCAACTAGCCAACATAAATTTTCACAACGGGTACTCGAGAATTTCGAGACATTGCAACGGTCATAAAGCGAAAGTCTGTAGACCACTATGCTAAGGTAGTGTACAAATGAAGGTGTTAAAGATATCGCGGAGCTCTCGCCCGACGTAATTGCTGGACGGGAAGCTGCGGAGGGGAGCGCGGGCCGGCATAACTTTCGCGCAACTGACGAGTGCGCCGCGGCGCGCCGGAGGCTGCAAAGTGGAAGGCGCACCAGATCCCTCGGGCGCGACGAGCGGCCGGCCGCGCACTTGAACTCATCGAGAGCCACGAAAAGCCCTCGCCGGCCCACATCGGGGCCGCCAACGATATCTCGTACTTGCACGCACGTCTTGAAAGAAAAAGTAGAATGCAGCTTATAGTGCTGCTTCTCCCACGATTTGTGATAGCTGATGTGCTAATTATGTGTTGGCATTGATTCGGATCAGGGAATCCCAACTCCATGCAACTCTCAGTCGAGACTTCAAAGACACATTTTGGAAGTTCGTAGAGTCTAATTTTCTAATTTACTTACTGAAGATGAAGTTGAAACTTACGATTTCAGTTACTTGGAAAAAGGTTTTCAGATTTACGAGATACAAAGAGTCCAGCCAAGAGTCTCTCCCTATCACCGAATACAATTCATTTGCTTCTTATGTTAATGCAAAAGATCAGAATACTACGATTTTCGTAACGTGTAAACAATTTAAAATATATGAACACGTGTGCCACGTTTTGTTAATCACTGAAAATGGAGAAAAGAGTTTTCGTGCATTCACATTTACACATCGCACAATCTTTACTTGCCACAATGGAAGATTTTCAATTCGATTTCATAAAGAAAATCGCACAGTACGAGAGTAACTGGGGCCTTGAAACTGTGAAGCGAGCGCTATACCTCTACAACGCCGTGGACATTTTCCTCAATTAACGAGTACAATAGTTTGGAACAGAAAACTCTGAGAGAAGAGCACAAACTTTCACGAGTTGACTCGCCATGAAGCTGAGAAGAGCTAAGAGGGTAGTCATGTCACATCAGACAGGGTCACACGGGAAATTCAGAGACGTAAAATCGGATATTTATGTACTACGTAGCCCTCTTAGCATTTTTAAGATAAACTTTCTAAAATCTTTCTTCGCCAAATAATATCTCGCATTTTTTTCAGAGAAAATATGTATAATTAGTACAAAACTATACCACACAATCTACTACATAAAATCAAAACCTAGTATTCCCAATTAATATTTATTAGTAATAAAGTAATTTTTTTGTAACAATCTTGTGTACGTGAGCAGACGGAAGAGTAAGCATTTATGGCTTGACCTCGTCAATGATAAAGACGTCATTATTATTATTATTATTATTATTATTATTATTATTATTATTATTATTATTATTATTATTATTATTATTATTAGCGTATCGGTCGTTTCAGATCACGCTACACGTTCTCTTCCGAGGCCCAGTCGTATTCCATCATGGAGAGAGGCGTATGTAATTATGGGAATCAGCTTTTCGGCGTATCCCTTGGTAAGACAAGGTTGTTAAGTCTTGAACTATGACTTATGAGGTGATAGGATGATGATGATGATGATGATGAGAGGTGATCGTGGCCTTTTTGAACCATCCCAGCATTCGCCTTTATGACCGAGGGAAACCACGAAAAACCTGGTCAGGATGGCCGGTCCGGGGATCGAACCCGGACCTCCCGGGACTGCGAAGTTGCGCGCTATGCACGCAGCCACATTGTTCAGTCATCATCAACATCATCATTATTATTATTATTATTATTATTATTATTATTATTATTATTATTATTATTATTATTATTATTATTATTATTATTATTATTATTATTATCATTATTATTATTTTTATTATTATTAACTTTTGCCAGGGTATCTCGTAGAATTCACAGTTCACTGCCTAAGGATTGCGAATAATTTACGGTAAAAACTTAATTCGTATGAATTAGACAAGGTGACAAGAGGGGACGAGAGAACGCAGGTGTTCCTGGACAGGTATTTATTTGGGTTCTTCTCCAACATTCGCCTGGTATTCGTCAGAGAAATCGACGAAAACTACCGATCAGAGCAGCCGGCTGCCAGAAGTCTCTTCCCGACTGGGCGAATTCGACCCAGCTAGAGGAAAAATATCCGCTATCATCTGAACTCGAATCCTCGATCAACGATGCTGCAGATAAAACGGTGTTGCCTTTGAGCTGTCGCAGCCACGGTTCTCGTCCGATTCGATGGTGTCCGGAATACAGAGCGAAATCAGATATCGGGATTATCGAGAACCTGCCCATGTCTAACTAGGATTTGGTTGGTTGGTTGATTAGCAATTCCGGGCGCGTCAACAGCATGTTTTTTCCTCGGGAGATGGCGGTGATCTTCCCCCGCTGGATGGCGAGATCCGGGCCGACCTACCATCGACTAGCGGGGTTTCCCTCTAACTAGGACTCTCCCACCAGCGGGGCACCGCCCCAGCAGGGACAAGCTCTAAGCTCCCGACTGTAACTAGGAGGAAAGAGTGGTATCGGGGACGCTTAGTTAAAACCACCGCCAATATAATGGAACGGATTTCGCGCGATGTCCGCGTGCATCAACCGAAGCGTCGCGCGTACGCGGCCTGTCCAGCGCAGAGCCGGCGCGCTCTCTGCAGCCGCACAGGGAAAAGGGAGAAAGTGCTGGTTGATGGTGGCATGTCGCCGCCCACTGTATTATCTTCTACTTTCTTCGCTTACCTCGAATTCTTGGTGTTTTATCTTCCCCATCCTTTTCTAACATTATCAGCTTTTCTCCTCGATAATTTATTATTTTGAGAGTTTTGATTTAGGAGCCATTGAATATTCTTAGAGGACCTTCAGAATTTATTTAATATGGTTTATGACAAGTTTGTTTATTATGAATTTAACGTGATTCGTTTTAGATATACGGCCAGGAGTTACGAGGAATATGATACGACCGACACCATGATTTCAAAATGTCCTCTTATTTTGATTCAAGATATTCATCTCTATATATTTCTGAATAACAAGTGTTTGTGGATATAAAGCGTAGTGTAGTACTGTAAATGTTGTTTATTTACTACCAAATCATAAACGTTACTCAAGTTTCAATGTGTTTCTTACAATAATAAATATCAACATTTTTGTGTTTGTATATTAATACATTTATTAATGTTCTATTAGCCTTTGAGCTTTACTCGATTTAGTTATATAATTTAACTAATCATAATTGAACCTTTACAGGTACAACACACAAAAGGAAGACCTGTAGAAAAGCGGAAAAGTACTGCTTATGCAATATATGGAAAATTGAAACCCTCCAAAATTTTGTTTCGTGTCGTTCAGTACTTTTCTTCAAATCTTTCAAACTGAAAGGAGGAAAATTTACAAAATCTGGACCAAAACACTTACTATTTATTGTGAACGCAAAACTAAAAATGTTTCTGAAAAAGTAATTAAAATGTTTTATATTTATCAAGATCTGTACATGCATGTTACACCAGGCTATTTGAAGGTATTTTCTTATTCACGTTTACTATAAAAACATAATGAACCACATATAATAAAACTCACAATTTTTTTGTAAAGGGACACACGTGTCACGGGTTTGTTGAATACTGTGTTGACATACCCTCATTAATATATTGCATTTGCTATCTGCATTTAAAAGTCAATCTTCGTGTTTAAAAAACCCGCTAATTTCGCTTTTCCATGTACAACTTCGTTTTGCAAAGATATCCTCAAAATTGTATTGAAGTTATATTTGAAAACCATGGAATGGACAAATGACGGGAAATAAGCGTTTATTCTATTAATGTTAATAGAATATTTACACTTAGTGTTTTAAGTAATATGATTATATTCTTTGACAATTATTTTTGTGATATAGCCAGCTAATAAGAGTAAGTGAAAACCGATTTAGATTCCACTTACTTTCATTAAAAAAAACGAAATTTAGTTTAACAGAATACTAAGGAGATACGTTTTTTCTAATCGTAAGTAACGTTTTTCTACATAATAATACTACGTTGTTTTACGTTCAGTTACATTTTTCTAAATAAAAACTCTTAGGGTTTGAAATAGGTAAATATGTGGGATTGTTGAAAGCATTATTCAATAAAGAAAGCATTGAACAATAAAGAAAATGAAATATAATTAAAAGATGGTAAAATGAGTCTTAGTGAAAGGGAACTAAATAACGAAAAAAAAGGTCAATTTTAAGGAATCTCTATATTCAATTAACTGTATTAAAATGGAATTTATTTAGCAAACAAAATATTCAAGAAACAGTAACCCTTATTTGTCTGAACTATTTAAAAAAATCATTACACCATTTTAATATTGAAAAAAATTAAATCTTATTTTTTTCTAAAAGTTTTGAAATGTACATGGTGACACCTTTTAATATGTGATGGAAAACAACATAAAGTTCTAATTGCATTTCTACAATATTTTAAAGTAGTAGATTGAACTATCTACAGCTTCATACAGCGTGCCCATTCGTGTACACTTACATTAGAAGTTGAATCATAGTTTACGAAGAGTTCACATGAATTGTGAAGCACTTTCTCCAACATTTGCAGATCCAACCATAAAATGACTCCTTGTAACGTACCTCACCGGAACCTACGATACATTTAATTTTATTCCTGGACATATATGCGACTTCTCTATGCTATTGCATTATATTCTTTATAGGAACTAGAAACACGTATACATTATAAACTCGATATCCTACCAACTATTACAACATCGACTGAACTGGAAGCTCCGAAGGACTATCACTCAAGCGAGAATTTCGCGTGTAGCCTTCCTTCACTACTCCATTCAAGTGCAGTTTCGGAAGGAACAAACGTCACATCCTCTCATTGAGAAACCCGACTTTTAAGCGCAGCAGGAAACCGACATTTGCAAGAAAAACGAGCGCGCCTCGCCATCGTCATGTTGTCGAGTACTTTCCCCGCGCGCGCGGCGCGACGGGGCGCGGTGCGGTGGCGGTTTTGGACACTTTCCTCTGGAAATGGCGGCCGCTCTGAAGGCGCCCGCCCTCGCGACCTGCCTGCGGTGGCGTGTGCGCGCGTGTGCACTACGCCACTGGCCCACTTCGCGGCCATCCAGCGCTAGCACCGCCCAAAGACCAATCTCAACCAAAGCAGATCCAAAAAATTTAGGTTAATTTGGGGCTAATTAAATGCTCTATTCCCAAATTTTATGCTCTTTTAGATTTCCCAAAATTGTGGGAATATTTTTTTTCCCCATGAGTCTAAAGTTAGTCTTAAATTATGAGTAAGGTTTTATATTTTTTGTAAGGTTTTCGATTTTGGTGTTTATTTACCCGCAATAACCAATGCTAACTGTTTCTCTTTGTACAGCCCTGAGTTTTGGAATATAAATATAGCAATAAATTTTTTCTAGAGCCTAAAATGAGTCTGGACCGCATGGATGCATCGCATGGATGCCCAGAAGATGTAATGCAACTATTTATGGGAGGAAGAAACAACTTTCGGGATGCAAAGAAGATAACGAATTATGGGAACAACAATTAGACATATGTGATAAGATAGTACAGTTTTGGAAGGCAAATACAGTTTTCGAAGGAAGAAGGCTTCTTTTTATGTTATTTAATAATATTAATAGACATTATGTTCCTTTGTATTCTTGGAAATAGTTTGCTTGCGTAATTATGGGGCATGACTTCCACGCTTGGGGTGACGTTCAGTCTCACTGTGTATCCGCACGGCGCTTCCCCCATTGTAAGCTGACGCTCCGTGCGTCCTTTGGCGAAACAAGGCGATTTCCTAAACGGCGCCTCGTCGTTCTCGCCCTCGTTTAACATGCTCCCTCAGCCCTCAGGACAAAGCACACGATTCACCATCAGCCACCTACATCAGTACGAAGCTGGAGGGAGCATGAAATGTTGAAAAGGGTGGGAAACGGAAGAAAATCAGATTAAGATACGAGGAAACTGTGGTTGTCTTCAAAGCTGTTTCTTCAATGATTGTTACTGAATATGCATTTTTCGAATTTGGAGCGTAGAATGTGTAATGTTATGTGTTCAGTTTTGGCGTTATCTACATAGTAAAAACCAATAATGATTAGTGAAAATGTATTTAACTAGTGACATAATGACCTTGAATGAATTAATCGGATTCGTAATAAGGAAAGTATTTGGATGCACAGAATTTGCCATTGAAAGCGATCTGTAGAATGACATAAAATGAAAATGAGCGCAGAGAAAAATAAGAAAAGAACTGTGCAGGCTAATTGATTAAAGCATGTTTAACTATATGGATGGGACCTGTTTATAGATGCACATGCAACGGAACTTGCAAATTTTTCTATGTATCTTTGAATTTTATCTAGGGGAAGACCTTATGACTTTACACTTAAACAATAATATACAGAGATATTATTAACTGAGGGTAATGGATTAAGATTTATACCCATCTTCATTTTTCAATCTTAAATAATAATAGAAGCCTGATATTGTAGGTTCACAAAATAATAACACACTTTAAAAATCGTCGTTCTTGAGTAAAGTAATGAAATATGTTTCTGGAAGAAGAATATTATTTTTACAAGTAAATAAATCGTAATTATAGTTCACATGACAGTCGGCATAAAGAGTAAATACAATATTCGTGGGCGCACAATGAACGGTGTCCGTTTAAAAACGTTGAGTCACTTCTCTTAACCACCGTTCAAATGTCAAAATATTTTTAAGCATCCAAAATCGCTGACTTTTTACTTCGTAATCTCTAAAATATTACTGAAATGCAAGCAAGACAGAACTTCCTCTTAAGTACTGAATCGAACGAAGCTTACAGAAAATTTTACTTTATTTGTCTGGAAATAATGGATGTACGTCATTGCTCCGATCATTGACATAAATTCGTCTAACATTGCACAGATTGAGACGTGTAAGTGGATTGGGATGTCAAAAGTTAACATTCTTTAATTTCTAGTGTAAGACGGTTCAACTAAGCGCTGTCATGCATGCAGTCGCTGGCAAACCTATTAGACACGCTCTACAATTTAAATGAGTTGATAAATGGTTGTGTGTACAGAACGTGAAATAAGAAATTTCATTAGTCACGATTATATGCAAAAAATAACGTTCAAAGTTATTAACACAGTGCATAGTCAGGCAACAGCGTTCTAGTTTCGAGACACACTTTTAATTTTGAAATCAACGAATTATATTATTCTGTTATACATAACACAGTTATCAAACGCGAATTAATAAAAAAGTATATACTAGTTTGATTTACTAATTGCAGCCATAGAGGGTATTGACTTACTGCCAGATTAACGACAACCACGTTAGCGAAGCATTTCAAAAAATAAATTGTAGGATGATGGCAAATTTTTGAGGATCTTATTTGAATTATTTTCCTATGAAAGGAAACAAACAAGTTAAGATATTAAGTCTATCATCTCTGTTGAACGAACCAGTTCCATAAATTACTAAAAACTCCAATGTGCATGTGAAATTGTTCCATATACACTGTTCTACAAGTACATTGTACCAGAGTGCGAAAGAAAAAGTTATGTTCTAATACTAATGTCAAAGAAGATTTATTGTCAGTTACTTTCGAAATAACAAAAAAAAATTATTGTTTATAATTCGCAATTAGTGATACGTACTTATCATTATGGACGGTTTCTTACGTCTAGATGGGGGTTCCTCAGCGCATCCTCTTGGTTACATTTGACACAAAACTACGGTCTCCCTATTCAACACAGCACATGAAAAGTGGAGGGACTAAGTGAAATAAAGGGATTCAACTAAACAGCTCCTAGAACTGGGGAGGGGGGATGAATCGGTAGATAATAGCCGTCAGATTTGTTAACGAACACTAAGTTTTTAGAAAAAGCGTTTTGAGTGGACCCGCATCGAAGGTCTTAAGAACGGAAGGCAACTGGAATGTGGAAAAGGGTGAACATATTGAAACAGTGAAAAACCACAAACACAAGTGTATGTACTATATGTCATTTCTCAGAGATTCGATGATATAATAGCCTAAACACACAAATCCCAAAGAACCAACAACAGATGTAGTATTTATCAAGATGATCTAGGGAGTAACGGAAAGTCCATTGCGTAGCATTCGAGTGTCAACACTGGAGAGGCTCGTGTGGAAGACAAGAGTATTCGTGGGAAAATGAAACAAAGGATACATTACACTGATACACTCCTAAAGCGATGTGACTCAACACTGACAATGAGACCAAAGTTGTCTATAAGAGAGTTCATTTGGCCAATGAAGTAAACATTCTTACATTTTAATGTTTATTGAATGTACTGTTCTGATTATACCACAGGATCATTCAGAATAAATTGTAAGTCAATGCCTTTGTGGAAAGAACCTTTTAATTCCAAGAGAATTCTACTATTGTCAAATATAATAACACACTTTATTTATTAATTATTATATTATTAAATAACAAAGATGACCAAAAATAGAAAATAAATGCTATTTTCGACCTCCATAGAATTGTAATCAGGTTTATGGTCAAAAACAAATAATAAAGAAGCATATATTCAAAGCCTTGTAAGACAAAATGTCGTCAAAATTACTTGCAAAATTATTAAAAATACATATAATCGCCATCAGGCTAAGGTCACAGTTACCTAAAAGAAAAATAGCAAAAATTAGGATAAAAATCCAAAATGTTCATATCAGGTATCAATTGAACTTCCAGAATAGCATGATCTGCTGAACAGGAAATAAATAAAATAAAAAAGAAAAGAAAATAAAGCTAAAAAATTTCCATTGTTACTTCAGAGTTTTCAATTCGTTTGTCAAAGGAATTTTTCAAAAATAGTCGTTATCAATCAATTAACGGTTTCGAATAAGATGTTCTCAAATACGCTTAACTTTATAATGATATTTTTGACTGAAAGTCTTGGTCGGCATTCCTCTTAGTCAAACATATTTCAGTGTCGGTAAAGGTGCTTTTTGAGAGACCTTTCACGACAATCAACATGAAAGGCTTGAATAAAAATATACGTTCATAGTAGATTTGAATCATCTACGGCTCGTCCACAAAATCGTGTAAAAATATTTCTGTATGAACAACTTTGACTAGAAAATAGATTTCTAAAATAGTGATTAAAAAGGAGTTTCTGACGAAATAATATTTTGTTTGATTTCAATCAGGAGTGGATTAATACATCAGTAGACTTAGTAATACGTACTTAGGGTCCCTGATGGATAAGGGCCTTACAATATTTAAATAAAATTTTATAATAATTTATAAATGAATATTAAAATATTTTAACATTAATTTCTAAAAGTTGCAAAGGCTACAGATAATGTTCCTGTTCATACTCATTACTTCTATTCAATTTTTTAATATTACTAAGAGGTCTCGTAGTTCAGTAATGCTTAGGGGTCCCGAGAACATCAAACCGGCATTTATTTTTTAATGTGTTTTTGTTCTAAAAGGCTCTGTTTTTAATAAAATATATCATATTCTTCCTCTGCCATCCTTCCAAGTCATATCAGCTTCTAATCTCGATGAAGCCGAAGCAACTTCCCCGTGGTCGCCTCTCAAAGCACGAGCACTAACAGTTAGCGGAGGGCTCATTAGCAACCGATCGCCGATACGACGACCCAGGGCAGAGCATCACCCACATATACGCCAATTATCACACTTATATCTCTAGCAGGAATACAACTATAAACAACGAAACGTAACAATGCATAATAAGATTATTTTAATGTTACATTTTTTGATAATAAAGATCTATTAACATACCGTAAGGAATCATGGAAAGACAAAAACTTAAAAGGCCATTACTAAACTTTATTGGAGACGCAAGGAAGAAAGGAGAACATATTTCACTGGAAGGAGATGAATCCTTATCAGTTGGAAACTTGAGGAATAAATAGAGTAAAATATTTTGTCTCTGGCAGCAAAAAATGGTTCCGTTAGGATTAAAACCGTTCTGCAAAGTGACTGTTTTGTTCGACGTGTCACGTTTGTTGTGCCATGGAAGTTATGAAATCGTAAGTTAGAACTGTAACAAATCCAGGGAAGTACTTTACTGCCACGTAAAAGGCGATAGGAGAGAACAGAATCGAACAACAAGAACAGCGTTAAGACACAAGCAGGAGGATAGAGAGATTTGATATGGATTGCTTCGAACCACCTAAGAATAGGGACGGAACGTTTGAAAAAGTTGACATGGCAGTTACCGGACAAAAAACTGATGTGAATGTGAAGAACAGACAATGTTCCACGAACTGGAGTATGATCTGCATTAACTGGATAACAGCATTGAGAAGCTTACTTTAGAGCCAATAGTAATTCCATGGCTGAAGATTATTAGTGACATTATTTATATCTTACTACATTATTATGATTATTTTATCGTTATTTTAATGACATTTTAATTGTACTTGCTAAACAAAACAAAAAGAAAATACTACTTTGAACCTCGTAAGATGGGAATCACTCAACTAAATGTCTGAACCCCTCCCTTTTATGCGCAACAGTGCAAAAAGAACGCACGGAGAAGAGGCAAGAGCTTCGTAACGAGGCGCGAAAGGAGGTGTGGCATCACGGCACGTGCCGGCGCGGGGTGACGCGGCGCGGCGCGGCGCGGCGCGGAGCCGAAGGCGGTCGACACGGAAACATCCGTGTTGTGCAACGAAAGGAGGCCGCCGTTGGGGATACAGGACGTCGCCAATGGCTGGTTGACAGATGCGATCTAACAGGCGCTGCGAAGGCGCGATCAGGCGTGGCTCCGGCGCACGGCGAGCACACAGGTTGCCGCGCGACGCGACGGCGCGGACGCGCTCGTTGCACGCCAGCGCACGCCAGTGCACGCCTTCCTCGCGAGACCTCCTCTGAAAATTGGGTTCTAATGTCGCCTTTGGAGTCTCATAATTAGGCGGCGGATTTTGCATATTTGCATTCCCCCCCCCTTAAACGTAATGATATGCATAAAGCACACTAATTCATTTCTTATTGTGTGGGATCGATATAAAAGTTCTCATACGGCATAGTTTTGCATATTTATGATGATTGAGCATATTTTCATTTTAAGAGCATATATTTGCATATTTTTCATTTTTTATTTTTTGTTCTTTCATAAAATTCGGAGGAGCGTTGAGATGGCTTTCGAGTTTGCATCATGATCTGTGTAACAAATTCTGTGTAATAAATTCATTCAACAATTTGCCAGAACCCGTCGAGTCTTAACAGAAGAAGTGAAGAAAAGTCAAGAAAAAAAATTCTGGTTGGAGAACAATGAAAATGTTATGTGGTATTTTACAGGGTGAAACGCATGGTGTTGAAAATTACACAACTAAAGAAATTGAAGCTTTTAAGTATTGTCCCTTAAACTCAAGCAAAGTTGAAACAACTTTGTCTGTATAAGAACGTTCTTGCGGGTAACAAAAAATGATTCATCCCAGAAAATTTGGAAAAATGTATTATAACCTCTTGCAATTGCAATTAAATTCAGTGCGTTTCATTCAACATTTAAATTGAACTATTTTGAAGAGACTAAAATACGCAGTTTTCTCTGTACATATTTTTCAATACCACATATTTTTCTGTTCTTTCGATTGGAAATGCAAGCTCGCGAGGAACTCGTATCTACCCGCCAGTTCAGAAACATCATTATATTCCATTCAAAAGTATTTGTGACTTTTGACTAACGAAGTACAACATACGATGTTTGCCTTTGCCATGTTATCATTTTACAGTACTAATGTTATTGAATCAACAATTGTTATAATATGGTATGTTGAAACTATATTATAAAGAAATGAAATAAATGTAAAGAAATTAAATTAAACTTCTGGATTATTTGAAAATGTTGGGGAGGGGGAAACGTGTCATTCAGAAGTAATAGATAATGATGAAGTGTTTGTATCATATGGAACCTGTGTTGGGAACTTTGAAGGTGTAACAAATTTGCCAGTGAAGGTAACTGCAGACCCAGTCGTGCCCATTTAGGTAATCGGATTTTACTAGACATGGACAATCTAAGACGATCAACAATAGTTTTTACCTGTTCTTATTCGGCATTTATCATCCTGGAAAATTTTGAGAACCACTTTATCATACGTGTTTTCAGTGCTTATCTTGAGAAGCTATTACGGCTAGTTCCGATTTTGGTTTCATTTGCCGATTTTTAAGTCACTTAAATTACTAGTTTTTATAAATAACAATAGTTTTCGTACGTTTCGGACCCTATGGGCTACAAGACAATGTCAGTTTTCGGGCCATTGCAGTTGGCCTGAGGGAGGTTTCTTGTACCAATCCAACGTTAATATCAGAACTGTCAGCGCTCAATCACATTCAGATAAACTCACAAAATCATCCATGCCCATTCAGAATCGCAATTCTTCGAACTGTTGTAGATATCGTGTTGTTTACACTACTAAACAGTTTCTTCTACCTGAATCGTGAACAATTTTCTTCCGAATTATCTTTAATAAAACGAATAATAAATAATGAGATCTTTAATAAACCGAAACCGGAACTGAAAAAACTTCATTCGGTTCCAGTTTCACAAAAAAAATATTTAATGAAAGAATAACGGTTTCGATTTCTCTCTCAGTATTAAACTGTTTTTAACGGTTTAGGTTTCGATTTTTTAATGCTTGAATATCAAATCGTATCTTTCCGCCATTTATGATCCCGGAAGCCTAAAGCCTAATACCTCGGAGAAGTGCAATGAGAATACTAATTGTGAAATGGGTGGTAATGATCGGTAAATTAGTGCTGAGTTCACGTGAGATCAGAATTGATCGAATCGTTCGTTCCAACTTTTACTCATGTTAGAGAATCATCGTTGTGAAAGTGATTTTGTACAAAGGAAATTGGCGTATTAGTCAATGGGTTCTTTGTGAGATTAATGCCTCCCTTTGTGTTCATGTTCCAGAAACACTGTAAAAATGATGTACTACAAAGCCTAAAATATAAGTTATTGTATTAATCCTTACCCTATTTAGAAAATTCGCATATAGCTCCTCTCTTCTCTTTAAAAATATTTCTTCTTCCTAGACAACAGTGCTTTCTAACGATGTTAATAATACACATAGTATGACTTAAGATTGGATCATTATTCTCAAAATTTGCCAGACGAAAAAGTCGGTCCAATTGATGAATGTAACATTTTAAATTTGTTTATCTTTGAATGTATTTGGCATTAATCCGATTTTCGCCAGCTAGCGGAGTCCCCAATTTTCTTTTTTATCCACGCTTCAGGATAAGGAAGACATGTGCTGTGCATGATGTATTCCCAACACCGTATCTAGCATACTTGGCCTACCTGAGCTTTTCTTTCGTCCCATAACTATAAGGAATGATTTTATTAGAAAGCTACAACTTCATTTTCCCCGACCGGTAATCGAACACAAGATCGCACCACGGAAAGCTGACCACAAGTCATCCGAGAAGCCTGTTTAAACTTTTAACTGAAAAATATTCTTAGTTTTCGAGTAATTTTTAAAGCCAAATTTTGTTCTACATTGAATTTTGTTTTGTAAGAGTTCAGTCGAGTTCTGCTTTGATCCAGGGGATATCGTCGCCTTGAGAAAGTGTTTGGATCAGCCTCTTTATTCGGGTCGAGGACCATCGCGACGCGCCAGACGAAATCCGCGCTCCGCCGCTCAAGCGAGGATGCTGCGCGAATGACGCGGCTAATTGCCACTCCGCGGAAGAAGGAGAACGCGTCCTCAATTCTTGTCAAGTATCGAAAGTATATCGCTGCTTAGCTGGTTAATAAAGCTCCCAACAATGCACTCATTGTGATGTTCAAAATGCTTCTGTCATGTTCGGCTGGAGTTGCGACAGGAAACATTCCGACTGAAGTGCCCATTCATTGGAGTGACAAATGAAAATGGTAGAAAACATATTTAAACACGAGTAAAATGTTGCATTGAATTATTTGCCAAAAGGATTTGCAATGTACTATTGAGAGTTGAAATTCTTCAGATGGTAAAATAAATTTTCTTGCGATTTCTTAGGGAGTTGTTATAAGAGATTCTAATTTGTGTTTAATTTAAAAGTTACGTTTTCAAATTCTGTGACTACTATTGCAAAGATTAAAAACATAAAATATTTTTTAAAAAAATCCCAGCTTTTCTAATTTCCTTCTTACGCATGTTCTTTTGAAAAACAAAATGGAGAAAAAAAAAGCCCATCTCATTCCACTTATAGTCATGAAAATATGTCATGACATGTTCGTGTCCCACATGCGGTAACCTAATAGTAACAATACAAATGTATGCAAAAATAACAATGTCATTTCGACTTTGTCAATGAATCAACCATCAGAAATGAGGTGACAACTCACAGTTTCTTCCAAAAAAGCCATCAAACAATAGTGGGATTTAGAACTACAGTCTGCTGAACTTGACTTGATGAAGATTACGCAACACGTAAATGGACAACAAGTGAAAAACATTCATATTTTCCAAGAAACAATGTGAATAAGTGTTTTGGAGATTGAGTTTGTCTCATATAATTCACTCTTGTAATTGCGATTTACCTCCTTATAGACTTAATACCTTAAATTTATCCATCAAAGTATTTTTCTTAGAAAAAATGGTAGTTGGTTGCTGTACTTATTAGGTGACAGAATTTCCGATCAAAACGGAAAATGTATCGACGTATCACTGTGAATTAATTTCATATCTTTTTTTCCTTTTCCGCGAAACAGACTAATACAGAAAACGTGATACACAAAAAATATTTAATTTTCGGCAAATATGAGTGAGCTGAACAATAGGAAAAAAGACGAGGACGGTTAACTGTCCGAAACAGACTATCGATTCATATCCAATCAAGCGAAAATGCTGTGGGAAATTTGATTCGGATGAATTCGGGGGGAACAGAATTAGTTTGGCGCAAAAAGCAAAGCGTATTGCGAAGTGACGTCTGTCAACGTTCCACTTGCAGATGGCGTGACCGAAACACTCAAAAGACATTGTCTGAAGCACTGACCTGACAAAGAAACGTTAGTAATTACTGATATTATGCTTATTTGATAGATCGTAATGTTTAATATATTATTATTTTATTATTATTATTATTATTATTATTATTATTATTATTATTATTATTATTATTATTATTATTATTATTATTATTATAGTATACAGATTGAAGGTACACGCGAAAAATTGTGGACATTTTCCTAATTAAGGTAGTTTTTGTTGTAAAAGCAGAACAGTTCATTCACGCTTTATTAATTCTACTTAAAAATGAAATACATTTGCCGATCCGGTGGCCGAGATCGCTAAGGCGGTAGTGTCGTCGGGATCGCGGACCGAAGGATCGCGGGTTCGATTCCCGCCTCGGGTAATGGTTGTATTTGCGTTTGTCCTTTCACCCCTATCATCATCACATCGTTTCATCTTTACAGTTACCACCAATAGTGGTCGCTAATGACCTAGATATTGATGCGACCTTAAATATTAAAAAAATGTATTTTTAATACAATAGAGGTGCATTGTACATCAACTTTAAGTACATCCGTCTTCCGCACTTGTAATCAATCAATTACGCATTACGCGGAATAGAAGGAGGTCAGTGAGGTTTTTCTGACGAAATTGCTCTCTGTGGATAGTTGCTATGCTCGCACGGAATACTGATGGACAGTATGCAGCTGGTTTAGTGTGTCACTTCGCTTGCCGAGCTGTTGCGTCCTCCATACGCACACTTCGACAGGTCTTCACTCGCTGGCGACGGAAGTAGCGCGGCGTTGGAAGCTGAGGTACTCGCGACGCGTAGGAAGTGAGACAACAACGATGGGGAGCCATTGGAAGCCAGCAGCGGGCCTACTTTGAACTTCTGGAGTCTGGAAATACAGAATGTCCCACCAATTGTGGGCCACCCTCATAACTCCTAAACGGTTTGCAATATTTTATTTATTTTTTTTATTTATTTTACGTCAAAAAACAGTAAAAACTGCGTATGACGTGCTATGGGGAAAAGTGAATTGTGTGCACATTTTCAAAATTCTGTGATCCCTACACTAAGTCATATACTACTTGAATTTTGAAAAGAAAAAAAAAGAGAAAAAATATTGTAATGTAGATTTCGCTTCACAATGCAGAATCATTGGGCAAGTAATATTCTGTGTATACATTGTTCGTAATATTTTTTTGTTTTTGATAAATTTAATAATCCTTGATTTTTTAAATAGAATGATATATTTTTCTCGCCAGCAGTGAATAGATCATAAAAAGAGGAATCCAATGATGTATCGTTTGTTAGTATTTTGATAGAAACTTTAGTATAAAAGTAGGTATTCTGACATGTGATTTTTAATTAAACGGACAATATTTTCCCTTGCAACTGTCGCCTTTGGGGAAGGTACTCTTCGCGGCGCCAAGCCTGTTAGGAACAGCGGCGCCGCGAAGCGAAGGCTATCTTCCCCAAAGGCGGCAGTTGCAAGGGAATAATGTCGGTTTTAATTTAAAATCACATGTCAGAATACCTACTTTTATACTAAGGTTTCTATCAAAATACTAACTTATGATACATCATTGGATTCCTCTTTTTATGATCTATTCACTACCAATAAGAAAAATATATAGTTCCACTTAAAAATTCAAAGATTAAATTTCTCGAAAACTAAAAATATTTCAAACAATACTTCTACGGCATATTACTTTCCCCATGATTCCGCATTGTTGAGAGAAAACTTCATGTCGATACCGTGAACGGTTTAAAAGTTATGAGAGTGTCCCATACTTGGTGAGATCCTGTATATACCTGCAGCATGAATCCATTTTGCCCTTTGCCTGAAAGATTGTTTGTCTCAATCACACACTGATGTGAGTTGATTATGCTTTTCGCGAGAGTCTTCACAGTATTTTGTTCTCACCGTTGTGGAGCATATGAAAGTCATGTATTGGAACAAATGACATTGTAGTTTCACAGTTCCGCAGGGTAACTATCACACTCATTACAGTTGTACTATATTGTAGTAGCAACGGACAGAATAATATTTGCGCCTTTGTACACGACACCATTTTGTATGATCATGCAATTATTTTAAATGAGTATGGAAGTAAACATTTTTTTAAATATTAAGTGTGAAATGAAATAAAGATATTCCATGTGTACTGCGAAACAAATATATATATATATATATATATATATATATATATATATATATATATATATATATATATATATACACACACACTTATCATACTTTTCGTCAAAGTAAGAGTAAAGTAGTCAAAAAGTTGATTTCGTATGTCTTTGATGTGAGAGATTCTTAAGACGACCACATATCGGTAGTAGTTTTTCGTATTTTTTTCAATTATATGCAAATTCTTGGTTTATATATGTACTCCTAGGAAGTCTTTCATGTCAAGATGGCAATTCTTTGTTTCTGGAAACCTCAAGTAAAATATAAGTGCTTATCTATGAAGATGATGGTATCTATAAATATAAGTGTAAAATCTGCTCTACATTTTCTTGAAATTTGTTCACAATTGAGGTGTTTGTCTACAGGAGAAATTCTGACATACGAAAGTAAAATTATTAACTTACCACGCCTTTCTTGTAAGGAAGAAACATGGGGGCTCTTTATACCAGGCTTAGCTTTAGCCATGATAGCTTTAGAATCCAGAAAATTGACAATGAAAATACAGTCACACTTTATGTTTCATTAGTTATAAGTTACACATTTCCGTTAGCTAATACGATCGTTGCACTTTCGTAAGTAACATGATATGTCAGTTATTATTTCCGCCCGGACGCCTCAATTGTAATTATGTAAATGTAAACATTTAAGTGGATAGGCGGAAGAGCATGCCTTACGGCCTAAACCTCGCCAGAAATAAAGATATTATTATTATTATTATTATTATTATTATTATTATTATTATTATTATTATTATTATTATTATTATTATTAAGATGAGTTAATTTTTATGAGCGCATCCATTTCGGAGTTTTCATGAAATTTATAAAAATATGTGGATCGGTCTGAATCCACAAGAGCACAAGTACTTTTCTAATGCAGTTCTAGCTCTTTACGAAGGCTCTGTTTAAATAGAATTAAAAACATTTACCTGACATCTACTTCCCTTCATGTAGATGAAAGGGAGAATCCACGTGCGACAATTATCACGAATGCTAGTAAAATAAAATACTCGTAAAAATGACCACGCGATAAAAGTCAAAATGATTCACGTTTGCTTTAATACCACGATGAATCGTGTATTATTAATGTCTATTCATCGGTTGCTGAACTGTTCTCTCTTTGGGGGCCGGTGAGTGAGGCAATGCTGCAGCAAGGCCGACGCAAAACGCGGTCCGGGAGCGCGGACGTTGTCGTAGAGTAAGAGAGGTCGTTAAAGAAAGCGTTCATGGTGGCCCAGATGCGAAACAATCGCTCCAGATAGCGCGCAGCGCGGTGGGTGGGAGAGGGGTGGGGCGGGGAGGAGAGGCTCGCCATTGTGGACAACGCGGCAGCGCCGTCCACGTACAGAGAAGAGGGGGGCGTGGCCCGGGGCTGTAATGCGAACGAGCGACGGTGGCGGTGGCGGCGACTTCCTGTGAGAACGCTCGAGGGAAACAGGAAAACGATGTCAAAGCACGGAACAGGCGCCAATTAGAAATATGATTCCGAGAAAAAAATACGATGGGCTTCAGAATAGTGTTTCTTGTGCTAATCCACTTCATTACAATATATATATATATATATATATATATATATATATATATATATATATTGATTGCTGTGAAAGATTTGGATCTAGGTCAAGTACAAGCAGGGCGAATCTAGAAATAATTTTAGGGAGCGCTAGTTTCAGTTCAGCCCCCATTTAAGTAATTTTGGAATATGTTTAGAAGTTTTGGGAAACCATATTTAAGGGAACATTTTTGGGCAACATTTTTGGGAAAACATTTTTGCGAAAATATTTTTGGGGAAACATTCGTAAACCTGTGATGAATATCTGAGGAGACATTAACGGGAGCATAAACTGGTTGTACAGAGTACAGGCATTTGTGACGTTTGTGCAGGCAAATACCATCTGGGAAAATGGGCAAATGATTATAATTGTGGCCGTCAACATATCAATCAATACAAAAGTTAATGATAACATTGGTTCATCCAGAAAGTCGTGTTGGTATACACTATTGAAGCTTAAGCATTGTTTAAAAAAGATTGGGACAAAATGTCAATGATTATGAGGGAAGATTTCAACATCAATTAAACACAATGTTCAATCATAAGTAAGGTTTTTGAAAGAAAAAAATAATTTAAAATTGAACACTGACAGGGTCGGTCTACAATCAAATTAGGCACTACCATCAACGCAGCATCATCATTGGGAACATTTATAATCTAAACTATTTGTATCATACTTCAGTTATCATAAACCAATAGCCTCTTTCTTCGAATACGAAAATGTGAAAATTGGTGTATAAATACAAATTTTTAAATTAAATTATTTAAATAAATATTTTTTATTTAATTAAAAGATATATTATTGAATTAGATTCCACCTAACCATCTCCTAATCCTAAAAAGCAATACTAAAAATTATTAGCAAATAGAAAAAGGGAATTTGTAAAATCAACTTCGCCTTGGAGTTAAGAAATTTCACTTCTACAACGACAGTTTCACGCATATTTTTGTTTTAAATCGAAAACTTGAAATTAAAAAATAGTAGAAGTATTTTAAATATGGAGATACGGTACTGTTTTGGTTGTGAGGAGGTATTTGATAATTATTTTGAATAAATAGAATAACATTACAAAAAAGACTAGCTTTTACAAGGCATGACCCCCTTACCGAACCCCCTCCCAGATCCACCAATGAGTACAGGGATTCGATACGAATTGTAGATGCTTAATTCTTTTGTGAATGTCAAAGCCAATATGGACATTTTCATAATACTTATCTTCATGGTACTGATCTTTCATGGTACTGATGTTCAGCATTAGGAATGTGCGAGGGTTTAAGAACTATAACTCTGAATTCAAACATTTTAAAAATAACAATTTCAATATTAGAAAAGATATGAATTCTAAGACTATTTTGTAAGGTAAAATTAACAATATTTTTGTGACAAAATTCATGTGATTTAGAGCAGTTCTTTTGAAATGTTTCGAAAACATTCGAAATGTTTCAGGGATTGTAAACATTTGGCATATGTATTTCTATATGCATTTGGTTTCCTGGTATTGAAAAATGTTTCCAGTAAATTTTTCAATTGATAACAATGGGAAAGGTTGAGTAAATTAAAAGAGAATCAAGAATATTTGAAAATTCATCTAACAATTATTTCTTACAACTATCTATTCAATTTCTATTCTTAAACATTATATTATAATTAACATTACATTTTCGATTACTAAATAATTACCATTTACAATTCTTTTAATGATGTGTCGAAAAGGAGTGCACATTCAAATATATTCCAATTTTTTCCAAAACAATTTTCTGTTCCTAATATATTATAAAATGTAAGTCCTCTTATACTGCGTTGCTTTTATTCTTTAAACTCAGAAAATTCCTTGATTTTCCCTTCACATTCAGTAGAGCGAACAGGTATTCGGGATACTCTACTTCCGGCAGAACGTTCCAAGTCCATTGGCTTGTTCCGATTATATTTCCGTGCAGTAAGCATACCTGTTCTCCCTCGATGCTTTCTGTTGAACAATCAAACTGGTTT